>VMDR010010841.1:0-29833 GCA_007922815.1 Macrotus californicus
AAAATGAACCTGCATCACTTTTAGCATAAGGAAATAAACTTGGTTTGTTTTAACCTACTTTGCTTTTTCCTTTTAATTTTTTCATATTAAATTGCCTACTTTAATAAACTTTGTTTAAAAGTAAATAACACTTAAACCCTTTCCTAATAATGCAAATGTTAATTGGTAGAATTAAAATTAAAGCTTGTTGCTGGATTCTGGGCTTTGCAAATATAAATGATAGGGGGAAAATGGGCACTTTTTGTAAGAGTTTAGGGAAAGCGGAAAGGGCAGTGCAGTGACTTCATATGCTCACTGAGGTTGAAAAAGTCTTTTTATAGTGACAAGACATCAGACACTTGGTCCCTGCTCCTCTCTCCTGCCCGTGTCTTGTCTCCCGCTCACTCCCTCGTGGACTGGTCGCAGGAGCAGGGTGTAGCTCCTTCCAGTCCACTTAGAAGTGCTTTCACATCCTTGGCTTTGTATGATTTTTAGAAGGAAAATACCTGGGGATGAAAATTACTAGTGGTTTTTCTCTATTTCTCAACCCATTAAGGCATGCAAGATGTAGAAAATGGAACTGTAAACACACACAATTCTTTTATATAATATGTTTATATGTTAGCAGCTAATACAGGGCATTATTTTGATACATATGCTTGCAAAGTTTCCATAAATTATTACGTCTCACATAAAGTCCTGCACCCTCCTTTTCCCCACTCTATTCACATTTTATTTGGACATCGACCAGTTTTGATTCCAGTAGAGAAACAGCCAGCAAAGTGGTTAGGATTGCCGGCTTGGAGTCGGACTGCCTGGGTCAAATCCCAGCCCCACCACTACTAGTTGTGTGGCCTTGGCAAGTTTTCTGTCTTCTCCGTGTCCTAATTTCTTTGTCTGTGGAGTGTGGGTTCTAATAGTTTTTTCTTTCCTGGGTTGTTCGGAGGGTCGATTGTGTTGACATGTGTAAAGCACTTCGACAGTGCCTGACACAGGACGTGCTCAGTCCCTGCCACCCAGGTCATCGCTGTTATTAAAGCTGCCCCTGGCTCCGCCTCTCTGAGGCGGAGATGTTGAACTGTTTATTCCTGTTGGTGATAGAGGGTTCCACTGAACCCCTCTTGTGCTCGCAAACAAGCGTTGCCAACATTGCTGCGTGGGGGTGGCCTGGAAATTATTGGCCGTAGAACAGAGAGGTGTCCAGTTACTCCACTGTAAGCACTTACTAAAAGTGAGCTGTTGTGATTATCTAAGTCACTTTTAACTCGTGTTTATTATGTCAATGTATGTCCTGAGGGAGCAACACCCAGTTTGTTCCCGTGTACTTCTGTTAGACACAGTGCTGTAGTGTTTGTCCGCGTACACGGCTCCTTGTGCACATGTGAGAAAATGGAGTCGCTGGGTTGGAACTGCACCCAGGCGTGCTCAATGCCGAAGCACGACGTTCTATTTCTCCCACCTCCAGAGTCAGGGGTAGAGACAAACTTAATAAATTTTGGGAGCGGTGATGACTCACGGCGAATGGGAAAATTCCCCAGAGAAGAACACTGTCTCTGAGAGGCAGTAGTCACCAGAGGGGCCTGGGCAGGGGAGATATTAAACGTCTCCTCACTCCATAAATGAATCCAATCGAACCTTCAGCTGAATGTCATACATGTGAGACTAATAGGAAAAAATAAAAGATTTACCAGGATGTCAGCATCAACAGTTTTATTGCTCAAAGAGTGAGGGGTTAGTAGAAAAAAAATTAAAATTTATGTATTCAATCAGCACTTAATTGTAGACATCTGTTGCAGGCTTGAAAGCGTAGTGATTTGTGGGGACAAGCAGTTTTGAAACATTATTTCTTCTTCAGTCTGACAGAAGTCTTATTACCGAGCCAAGAACTCTTTAATTGTCTGTATTTCAAGGAGATCATGCAAATTATTGGGTGGTATGATTCCATTTTAGACAAGTGGTAGACTATTTCAGAATGTCAGATCAGTGAGGCGCAGTACAGGAGAAAGAAAGGGGCAGACAGGAGAAAAGAAAAGAGGACTTCGCTGGGGTTGGGGCTGGGGCCACAGCCCAGGGTCCTGGTTTGATGCAGGCAAGCACAATGCCCAGGATGGAGGACTGTTCTCTCCTGTCGAGTCCGTTTCCAGGTTACAACCTTCCTCAAGCAGACCTTCCCACCTTTCAGCAGACCCAAAAAGAAATTTGAGGTTTCATCCCCTTGTTTTCAGGCCTCTGAGGACCCCCAGATTGTGAGCCTTTCTGTGGCCTTTCCTCTCCTGCCTTCTTACTCCCCGTTCTTCTACCCAAGGCACCCAGACACCTGCAGGAGTGCTGGGTAGTCTGCTGGCAGAATTGTGTCCTTGGTATAGTAGGCTCTGGAGCCCAGATGTCTGGCTTTGTGGTCCCAGCCTGTGCCTCCTTTTCCCCGTCTGGGCAAGGGTGCAAATGACAGCACTCACCCCACAGACTTGCTGTGTAATGTGGGCAAGGCTCTGCATGGGGCCAGAAAATGCCAGACCAGTATGGTCCTTTGGGATGCAATAAGAGCACTTCAGTATGATTGCCAAGGGAGAGGGCGTAGCCCCAGCCTGTGAAAATTCAGGGCATTGCTTTGGCTCATTCCCATCCCTAGTCCTAACCTTACCTCCAGCATCTGCAGTAGTTTGAGAGATACATGTGTGGGCAGCAGAGACTAGAGCACACCTTCCCACCAAGCAGACCCCTTACTCCTTCGAGTGTGTGCAGGGCGGGGGCAGCCAGACTCACTGCTGCTGGCCCGTCAGTTCTGGTTGGGAGCAGCCTGAGTCTTTACTCTTACAGTAATGATCCTTTCCTGTGTGTGCCTGACATTATCCGGGGAGTCATCCGGGACGACCTCAGGGTTAGCCAGCCAAGTGAAGCAAAGGGAAGGGCAGAAACTTGCCTCAAAATGCGGTTAAAGGCAAAGGAAAACAACTTGTCCTTTTTAATAAAGCGTTTTGAGGAAGGGACACAGCTCACAGGCATTCTGTCCTGTCTGCGTGAACCAACTGCATGAAGTCTAGCCGTTTCCCTCCTCCCTCCGCTCTCTCTCTCTCTCTCTCTCTCAGCTGCTTTGCGGACCGTGTCTCAGCCAGGATCTGCCTGTGATAGGTTCGTGATGTCAGCGACTAAAAAGAGATAATGAATTAATAACAATCTCCACAGATGTGTTTCCCACAAAACTCGTTGGTTTCTATTGCTATATATTTTGGTTTAAAGTAAGCCATTTATAAAAAAGGGGGAAAGGAACAATTAGTCTCTGGTAAACTAAAAAGAAATGTAAAATGTGAATTCCAAGCTTAGAGAAAACTTACTTGACAGAATTTCACACTAAAACCAATCAATTAAATAGAAAATCCTTTTAATGGTAACCAGTGTGATTTTTGAAAGGCCCTGGAGTTATAAAATGTATGAAGGATAGAAAAATAATAGAGCAAAGAATGGCAGATAAATTATACTTTATGAGTATAGAGTATGGAGAGGTCTGTCTCCCTTATCTTGATTGATAGCTTTTAAGATAAATTCAAGGTTGCACAGGAAAGCAGAGCTGCAGTCCCTTCTCATCCTATTCTTTCAGAAAGGCGGCGTGGTGGGTAGAAAGCCGTGGGCCGTGGGTCGGACCTGCTTCCAGCCCTGCCTCTGCCGCTCACCCCACTCACTGTGTGACTGTGGAAGCATGGATTCTACCTGAGTGTCCTAATCCCCAGCAGTGAACCTTAGAGGCTGAGGTATGTTTCCACACACACACACACTCACACACACACACACACACACACACCTGTTTAGGTATGTTCCCCCAAGAACCATCTGCATGTGGGTTTTACCTGACCTCTCACTGACTGCAAAGATATCCAGTGAACAGATGACAAAGCATTCCTGTTGATTTATAAACGGTGACCTAACAAATTACAGTTAGGAATGCGTGTAAGTATTGTAGGCATTTCTAAGTCTTTATTTGCTTAATCTTAAAAAAATTAAAATCTCTATAATGTCTAATATGAAGCACTTATCATTTATTTTTATCTCAACAGTGGGTTTCTACAAATTGTATGTGATTCTGACTCTGTGACAAGATTGAATCTTGCCTGAATCAGCTACTGCCCCTTAAAAACAATGATTAGCTCAATGTAATTATCATTTGCTTTCTCAAGAGTCCAGCCACTGAAATCATTAAGCATTTGAAGCAGCAGAGCATAGTCTGAAGTCTGAAATCAGACTTCCAGGATTTTAATCTCAGCTCACTACTTACTTGCTGTGTGACCTTGGAAAAATTACATTCCCTCTCTGGGCTTCAGTTTCCTCATTTGCCAAAAGTGGGATAATAACAGCATTGGATTCATCTTTATAGGTCTGGCTACTCTTCCAAACTGCAATTGTTATAAAAGTCTGAAAGAATGCAATTAATAATATATTTTGTAAATGATTTAAAAATGAATAAATAAAATACTTCAATAGTGTATTCATAGTATTGAGATACTATTAATAACTATCAAATAATAGCTATTAAAACATTAGTTTAATGTACATATTCCCGATACAGCTACTTGGGAGAAATATCTGTGAAGCACCTGACATTTAGTAGATAGCAAACAGTAGCAGTTTATTCTTACTATAATTATATCAGGAAAGAAACCCATGCGAGGTTGTATTTAAAGGGCACCCATTTGACTCATCTCGTCTATAGAGCTTTGAAAGACAGAAGCTTTTTAAAAGTGTGTTGTTTTCAGGTTCAGTAAGAATGGGGTGACTAATACTGAGTACTGTTCGTGTTTCCAAGCCAAGTCATCGGTGTCCTGTGTGGTGGGAGGCCCTGGAGGTAGGTGCCTGGGGCTGTGAACCTAGGTGGCAGGTCAGCGTCTAGAGGCTTCTGCCCTCCTGCCCTCTCTCTGTTCTCCTGACTGCTCCTGCAGCTTCTGCTTTGAAGAATCAGCCGTAAGAGCTTTCTGCCTAGGGAGGCTGTGATGAGGCGACTTTGATGGGGGTAAGGGGAGGACAACGTGGCCAGTGGATGGTGGATCTCTTGTGGGCTAGCTCCCCCGGCTTTCCTGCTGGACCTCCTAGTTCGAAAGCACAGAGTCGGTGGCAGGAAGAACTGATGCAGCCCTGTGTGTGCCAAAGGGCTCAGACTTACCACTCAAGCTGTGTGGCAGCTCAACCTCTCTGACCCTTAATTTCCACATGTGAACGTGGGAAAAGAATTTGTGATTCTCAGTTGAAATGTTCTTTGCTCAGTGCCTGGCCCAGAGTAAGGGCTCCGTGAGCATCTGTTATTGGCATTCATGGTGGGGTTCTGATGTCAAAATCTATTGCGTGCGTCCCCCAGAGTCCCCAATGCACTTTCTTCTTCATGGCTGCTGTTCAGGAAGAGGCTCTATGCTAGCCTAAGAATGAATTAGATCACTACCCTCCTCACCCCTTCATACACAGTTGTAAAGGTTTTTCCATTTCTCTAAGGCTATATATTTTAGAGCTAAAATTTCCCTAGCGGGCACAGCTATAAAGGAAAGAGTTCTCTGACAGCAAGATGCAGGCTTAGTTCAGGGAAATGGTCCTTGAGATGCAATCAGTGGGTATTATCAACACCATTTCAGCTCAATTTGTCTGATCCCTAGGAAGAGAGATCTTAGCCGTTTCATTCTGGAGGCATCAAATCTATTTCCCGGATCTACGATGAAGCTGGTGCTATGAGGCGTTGAAAGTCCAGGGCTAGGTCACGTATGATGTCACCCGGTGGTGCACAGTCACTCACTGGCCCTGTCGGGAACCATGGTCACACTTGGTGTCTGGGCTGGCAGCCTCAAGGTCGTCCCCAGGCCTGACTTGTAGGTTTCGGCAGGAGCCCCAGGGCCAAGGCCTAGCATAGACTCCCTTCGGAAACAACTTGGGAGTGAGGGAAAGGAATTTAATCTTAGAACAAAGCCAAAATTGCACCACACAGGAGATGCTCTTGCAGTTTCTCTCTCTGTGAAACTCTAGGCGTGCTTCTCCAGGGTGTGTGTGTGTATGTGTGTGTGTGTTTGTGTGTGTGTGTGTGTGTGTGTGAGAGAGAGAGAGAGAGAGAGAGAGAGAGAGAGAGAAATTGCCAGTGTGGGAACTGGGATGAGGAGGGAAGGGGCAGAACAGGCTTCTACTTCCCAGAAAGCTTTCCCAAAGATTTCCCACAGAGGGAAGGGAAACCAGGAATGCAGCTGCAAAGGCTCAACAATGATCTTTTGGGAGTTCAGCTATTTCCTTTCTTATTATTTTTTTAAGATTTTATTTATTTATTTTATAGAGAGGGGAAGAGAGGGAGAAAGAGAGGAAGAGAAACATCAATGTGCGGTTGCCTCTCACGTGTCCCACACTGGGGACTGGCCTGCAACCCAGGCATGTGCCCTGACTGGGAATCGAACTGGTGACTCTTTGGTTTATAGGCCGGCACTCAATCTGCTGAGCCACACCAGCCAGGGCATTCCCCTCCTATTTTTATTGGGTTTCCTCTAAAGTCCTGGGCCCACTGGCACATTCTTGTTTAAGGCCTGGTGATGCCGCTCAGGGTCATTAGATGCCGCTGATTTTCTAGTTCACCCCAAAGAGAGAGAGCTACTCATTTTGTCTGAGGATCTGGTGTAGGAAACAATACAGGTGGGAACCAGGGCTGCTGCCTTATGTACCTTCAAAGGGTTTTGTTTTAAATCGGTTGTCAACATTTTAAAATGGAGTTTCATGTACAAATCCAAATTTCCATCTCCTACTGAAAACCCAGGATTTCTACCACTGTCTGTTGCCTTGTATCTGGCCCTCTTTGTGCCTTACCTTGTTTATAGACCCCGTGCCTGTCTGAGTTTGCAGCCCCTAGGCTAGAACACAGCTAACAAAGCCAAGCGCCCAGTCCAGGGCGTAGGCACCAGAGGGCCATTCTGATCATTGAAAGAGGGAGATACTTCTGGCTTCTATCTGGGGAGCTTTTAAAGGACCCTTGCTGGTCATTTGCATCTGGGTCTGTGCGGTGGCTATTGTTTGAGAAGCTCCCAGGCCCTTCAAATCTGCAGCCAGTTTAGGAACCTCTGCTTAGGGCTTGCCCATAATTAGCACTCCAGCCTCAGCTCTCTCTGTCAGAGGAACGGGATAATTAGGTCCTGCATGCAAAATTTCTGTTTTCATCTGTCTTCCTGCACCTCTTGGGCATCCCTATTCACCTCATCCTGACTTCTGTAGGTGGAACCGGGCCCTATGACCACACCTCTAGAGCCAAGATGTGTTTTTACAGAATTCTGGAGAAAGAAACTAGATGAGAAAGGAATAAAGAATTATTTCAAAGCTTTCCTTTGACATGCTTGAACATCAATACTATTTTATGGCAAATGTTAAGATTTTTAGGAAACAGGTAGTGACATTTAGAGGCTACTTGCTTTTATGTGCACCCTTGCTTCAGAAAGAAAATATAATAATAAAACCAACTTGACAGGTTTCTGCCAAGCCTTTTTTGTCCCCCGAGGAGAAATTTCATTAGCAAACATGGAGGGCTCGGTCTCTGTGGTGTCTGACGGCCGCTGTGGGCAAAGCTACGGTTATGGCCCGGCTCCAGCTCCCCTGCAGGGCGCTGGGCACAGGCCGTGCCCACCAGTGATGTCTTCATCCAGGGCTCTCCTGGTCAAGAATGCAAAAGGCAGACAATGACATTTGCATCTGGGCAGAAGCACCACAAATGCTCGTTGATGTGACTCCTCGGGGCCTCTTGTCATCGGTCAGATGCGGTAGGTTTGTGTTGGCACAGGGTGAAACCTTTGCTCTTCCACCAGCAAAAGAGCCCTCAGGGTCTCCTCATTCTGTCCGGGAGATCTTTGTTAGGGCAACAAGGTGGGTCTCAGTCCAGAATTCATGGTCTCTGCCTCAGCACAGGGTCCCATTTCACATTTGGGAAGTCAGAGCTGGCACTTGGAGGCACGGCCTGACATTTTTGCAGCTTTCGATGGACGATGACTTGGTTTTTCAGGGAGCAAGGGGGTCTTGACCATTAGGGGAATATCTTTTACAATCTTTAAAAATTATTTTAGAATATGAGTTTTCTTTTTTACTCTCTCTTTTGCTCTCTCTTTTTATTAGCTTCTTTTAAAAAAATAATAAAGTTGATAAAATAAAATGAAAGGACAGTGTCAATAAGAAAACACTAGGTTTTCAAAGGATGTGGATCCAACCTCCCACCTGCCTGGGGTCCTGAATCCAGTCACTTAAATGATCAGTTTTATCGCCTATGGCACTGAGAACACAATATTTGCTCAATGTGGGTATAAAGAGTTAATTACTTATTACTATTTGGGGGCTTATGTCTGTATGTTAGACACTCTGGGAAAGCCCCCTGGGGTATGTTCATGACCTGCTAAAAGAGGGGACAATGGAAATGCCCAGTGAACCACGAGTGACTCAACTTCATTCATACTGGGTCAGCTACAGAGCTTTTCACATTTTAGAAGGGAAGGGCATTGGAATCCTGGGAAGACTTGGTCTGGTAGATCCTGGGGGGCAAGTGTGCTCCCTGACACCTCACTAGATGGTGCAAAGATCCCCTAAGCAGTGCACCTCAACCAGGGGGTTCTATCAGTCAGGTTATGTTAGAGTCACTCAGGGCAACTTTTTCCAACGACATGAGCTAGACTGCCCTCCTCTACAGAGATTCTGGTATCCCAGTGTCTGGAGGTGGAGTATAGCATATGTAATTTGGCGAACACAAATTTCCAGTTGATTCTGATACTTTCACACCAGGCTGGGAATCACTTCCCGAAAGGTAAATTGAAGGGTCTCTTCCCTGGCCTCACCTCTGATGTACAATGTGCCTGTTTGGAAAATGTCACCTGAGGAATGGAGACTGAGGGGAGAAGAGTCGCATTCTGATGTGCTGCCTGGGGGCAGCCCTGAAGAGGCCTCAGCTTGGCCAGCCCCTTGCCAAGAAGAGTTTTTCCTTCTTCTCTGCTCAAACAAATCCACCTTTGAAAGCCTAGCTCATACCATGACCTGTCTTTTGACTGCCCCAGCCCAAAGAGCTTTCCTTCTCTGTACTTTCAATTCATTCATTGTCTGGATGATTTGTTTGACAATTCAATCAGCAATTGATGAGCTAGGTTCTGTTTCCACTGAATGCAGTTTGTCTTATATTTCTATTTAATTCTTCACTAATTTCTATCTAGTGGAAATAGCAGTGATCTGAACTTTAGTTCTGGCTTCACTTCTATGTATCCTAGGCAGGGTGAGTGACATTTCTGGGTTTTACAGCCCCAGTTAGAAAATTCCACAATTCTTCTCACCTCTCCCTCATTAGTTTCTTGTGCAATGACATTGACTCAATTTTACTTATTTTTGAGAGAATAAGTGTAGTAGACACTGTCAAACATGGTTTCCAGTGAACCTAAATCCTGATATTCATGCCATTGTGTAGTCCCCTGTCCTCGAGTGTGGACAGGACCCAATGAACACGGCAAAATGGTGGCACGCTGCTTCTGGGATTAGGCCAGAAGAGCCTGACTCTGGTTTTGTTAGCATTCTCACTCAGCACTTCTCCATGCTGGGCAGGGTCACTTGGAAGGATGGAGGGCAGCCACTGGTGAAGAGCCAGCGAGTGACTGAGGCCTTAGTCCAACAGCCTGTGGGAAAACACATCTTACCAAGAACCACTGAGTTACCTTGAAGGGACTGAAGCCCCAGTCAGCCCCTTGCGATTGCAGTCTTCGGAGAGACCCTAGGCTGACTCCTTGATTGTAGTCCCATGACAGACCCTGAAGCAGAGGATCTAACTAAGCCATGCCTGGGTTCCTGACCTGCAGAAATGGTGATGCAATAAAGACATGTTGTTTTAAGCCACTACATCTTGGAGTAATTTGTTATGCAGCATTTCTTTTCCTCCAGAACCCTCTCTAACTCAGGCTGACAGAGCTGCCTATATCTGGAACATTGCCAATCATCATGGAAGAGGAAAAAGACAGCAGGGCAAAGTATGCACTGGCTTTTAAAGCTTCCCCATGAAAGCAATGCATTATACTTTTGCTTGTATTTCATTGACCAAAGCGAGTCACATGGCCACATCGTTGTTGACCAGGGCCCAAAGTATAATCCTCCTCCAGGGAGGAGCACTGAATATTTGTGAATGGTGACACAGTGCACCATCAACATCGTACAGTGGGTCAGGGGGAATGGTAGCCTTAGACGGCTATAATATACAGAAAAGAAGGAATAGCTCACATCCTCAGCTAAATGGGTGCAGTGGCCCCAGAGCCTGTCTAAGATGAGAGTATAATGGGATAGCTATTTTTTTTTCCTAGAAAAATGTGAAAATTAAGGGAATATGGAACACTGAGAGAAGCTGATTTTTTTTAGCATCCTCAAAATCTCCATAGTTACCTCCTTAAGGTCTTTCTAAACCAGTGACTCTCTATGACAAATGAAGCTTTAAGACATGCATCCTAGCACTCCTCTTCAGACTAAATTGCCTTCTCTAAGCTCTCGAAGCTCCCTCTGTGTTTAAATATAAGAGCCTCCCTTGTCTATAATCCTGTTCATAAAGTTAAACTGGGTTTCCAAACAACTGTCTTCCAGCAGTCGGTTTAATAGGAGAGGAAAACTTGACATATGACTTTGGGCAAGCCTGCCATGCTGTGGATTTCAGTCTTCTCAAAGTCCACTCTAATCTCACCTTCCTGAGTAATAAGCACAGTCCCCGTGGACTTCCTGCAAATGTTGGAGAAGCTTAAGGAATGGTTGCTACCCATCCATCTCAGAGGCCTTGCCAGGCTGGCTTTAGAGAGGCAGTTTGATGGGAAGTGCAGAGACTGAATGTCAATACATCTAGCTTGCAGAGAGGAAAGGTGGGCCTGACTTAGCTGGTAAGCCAAGCCATGTGATGGATCTGTTGTTAAAACCAGAACCAGATTAAATTGCTGACACATGGTAGAGAAATGTCAGGGCAGGAGGTCGCCTAAAAAGGAGAGACTTGTGGAGGATCCTTCTTCCTATAAAATATATGTCTGCCCTCAGGCCCTGCCTCTTTGGATCATGCCTGGATGGTATTCTGCTTCTCCTGAGGTTAGAGTTTATGTCCAAAGGAATAGACTTCACTTTGATGAGTTCTGAAGGAGGCATGAAAGAGTCCCAGAATTGTGGTTTTAAAAGTGACATTAGATGCCATCTGAGCCAAACCACCCAGCAAGGGAGTCACTTCTTCACGTCTATCTGTGATCTGGAGATTGATGCTCAGGGAGAGGTTTTAAACTCCCTGAGATTTTTCAGAATGCGATCCCGCCCCAGTTTGCTTTCCATATTGCACCGCAGAGAACGGGAGGGAGAAGCAGTGAAGTGGAAATGTGCAATAGGAGTGTGGAGACAGCCTTCCTATCGACACGAGTTTTGCATTTGGGAAAAATTTTCCATTTTGCAACTGAAATGCCCTTAGTTGTCCCAGAAAATGTTGAGAGAGGCCATTGTCTGTACCCCAGAAATCCTATTTCTGAAACTGACTACCTGTGGAACAATTTTACCTCTCTCTGGCATGTTTCCCCCCTGATACAAGGGTGATAATGGTGTTTCTAGATAGTAAATTGGCAGTACTTTAAAAATTTTTTTTTTTTAATTTAATTAATTTATTTTAAATTGGCCATGCTTTTAAGCTGCTTGATGAATCTATTCTGTAATAGATAGTATACTTTATTAAGTAGTGTTCTAGTTAGTGCCTAAATATTATCTTCATTTCATAGCAACTAACTTACTCTTACACTTCTGCACATCAGGCACCAAACTGAATACTGGAAATAGAAAGGTGACTAGATATATTCTCTGCCTTCAAGGATCTCCTTGTCTAGCAAGTGAGATAGACATCTGACAATATGATGTAATCCATGTTAGGTATTTAAAAAGTATGAAGTTTTATGGAAACAAAGGAAAGGCAAACATTGTGGTCTGACAGAGCAGTGGATGTGTTTTGAAGCATGAGCTTTTTACATGTTCAAGGTGTGCTTCATAGGGAAGGTCATGGACAAACATGCAGAGTGAATGTGATAGTCATTAATGCATTCTAGGTACATGGAAACAGTGTACTTCTTAATCCCTTTAATTCTGGAATCATATCACTAGTTCAAGCTAATGCATTAGAAGTAGACGTGAAGTATCACTTCTGGGCCAAAGCTGTTAACAGCATGTTCAACAATGTCCAGAGTGCTTTTCCCCCTCTAGAACACAACCATCAATATCAGATATGGTGGCTGTTCAGTCAATCTGGTCCCTGAGTGACCACGACGTACATAGCTCTTCATCAATCCTTGATGCACATGTGGCATGAGTGAGAAATATGTGTTTTTTTCAAGTGACTGAGATTTTGAGGTTGTTTGGTATGGCAGCATAATCTAGTTTATTTCTCTAATTCAGTGCAAAATTAAGAAATAAGTATGGTATACTTGCAAAATTAAATATAAGATAATTGACATGACTGGTTGGGAGCAGGAGAAAATGAGATTGGAAATATAAGTCAGGACTGAACTATGAGAAACTCTGACACCATGCTGAGAAATTAACTTGAAACTGTAGGCAATGAACTGCCACTGAAGGGTTACAATTACTCTCTGTTAAGTCATATAGTTCATCTCTTGGGGAATCACTGTTAGCTGCTTTAGTGCTGATCCCACACTTCCTATAATTTTAGGAGATCTGGATCCAGAAAATTTAGAGGAGAATATGGAATAGATGTGGCATAGAGAGTGTGGGTCAGGTGTGCTACTCCTGCTGCTGAACTCCAGGTGTGCTGGCCAAAAGAAACTAGAGAAAGGTTTCTTTGTACTGGGACAAATTTCTCTTCATCAGTGATGCTCCACTGTATCTGACATAGGCTACTTTTCATACATTCAGTTCTGTTCCTAACAAGATACCAATGATGTATTTTACAGAACTAGAACAAATATTCCAAAAATTTATATGGAACCACAAAAGACCCAGAATAGCCACAGCAATCTTGAGAAAGAAGAACAAATTTGGAGGAATCATGCTACCTGATATCAAACTAAACTACAAGGCCACAGTAATCAAAACAGCATGGTACTGTAATAAAAACAGACATACAGTTCAATGGAATGGAATAGAGAGCCCAGAAATAAACCCATGACTTTATGCTCAATTAATATTTGACAAAGGAGACGAGAACATACAATGGAGTAAAGATAGTCTATTCAATAAATGGTGTTGGGAAAATTTAACAGGTACATGCAAAAAAATGAAACTAGACTACCTTCTTACACCATATACATGAATAAACTCAAAATGGATTAAAGACTTAAATGTTTTAGACTCAAAACCATAAAAATTCTAGAAAAAAACAGGCATTAAAATCTCAGACATTTCTCATAGCAATTTTTTTTCTGATAATATCTCCTTGGGTAAGGAAAACAAAAGACGAATATATGGGACTACATCAAACTAAAATTTTTGAACAGCAAAGGAAACCATCAACAAAATGCAAAGACAACCCACAGAATGGGAGAACATATTTGCCAATGATACATTTAATAAGGGGTTAATATCCAAAATTTGTAAAGAATTCATACAGTTCAACACCAAAAATCCCCCAAACAATCCAATTAAAAATGGGCAAAGGATCTAAATAGACACTACTCCAAAGAGGACATGCAGATGACCAATAGATGTATGAAAAGATGCTCAACATCACTAATCATCAGAGAAATGCAAATTAACACCACAATGAAATATCACCTTACATGTGTCAGAATAACTATCATCAATAAATCAGTAACAAGTATTGGCAAGGATGTGGAGAAAAGGGAACCCTCATGCACTGCTGGTGGGAAAGCAGACTGGTTCAGTCACTATGGAAGCAGCATGGAGTTTTCTCAAAAAATTAAAAATGGAACTGTCTTATGACCCACTGATTTTACTTCTGGCAATATATCCAAATAAAACCAAAACACTAATTTGAAAGAACATAATGTTCTTTCAGTGTTCTTTCTTATGTTCATTGCAGTATTATATACAATAGGCAAGATTTGGAAGCAGCCCAAGTGTCCAACAATAGATGAGTGGAAAAAAAAGCCGTGGTACATTTACATAATGGAATACTACAGAGTCATAAAAAATAATGAAATTTTACCTTTTGCAACAGCATAAATGGACCTGGAAAGTATTAGGCTAAGTGAAATAAGACAGTCAGCAAAAGACAAGTACTGTATGATCTCACTTGTATGTAGAATCTAATGAACAAACTGAACTAACAAGCAAAATAGAAACGCTCATAGATACAGAGAACAGACTGACACCTCTCAGAGTGAAGGGCAGTTAGGGGACTGAGTGAAAAAGGTGAAGGGATTGAGTAAAAAAAAAAAGTATAGGCACAGACAACAGTGTGATGATTATCGGAGGGAAAGGGGGAAGTAAAGGTAAAGGAGGGATAAATGGAGACAGAAGGAGACTTGACTTTGGGTGGTGAACACACAATATAATATACAGATGATGCACTATAGAACTGTACACCTGAAACCTATATAATTTTAGTAACCAATGTCATTTCAATAAATTTAAGAATGAAAAAGCTTGCTTTTAGTGTATTTGAAAAATTGAATCGTTTGGGTTCACCTGTGTTCCTACTTCCTTGCATTGCATCTGGGTTCGGATCTACCTTTTGCTGCTCTGGACTTTCCTCTTCTACTCTACTGCTCCTTTCTAGTCTTATTTCCCATTACATGTCTCCCCCCTCACATTCTCATGTACCTTACCCTCCCACACCCAGGCTCTTCAGTGTTCCTCCAAATGTCCTTGCCTGTGTGACTTCACCTACCACTGCCTGCTTGAGCCCACAGCCCCCAAATGGGTTTGTTATTGTTGAAATTCTACCCACCCTCTAAGATCCAGCAGCTCACACACCATTTTTTCACAAAGCTGCCCCTTGAGAGGGAGTTCATTTCTGACTCCTCTGGGCTTCCCTTTCTCTACTAGGACCCTCTCCTCACTGAGTTGTTGCACTCTAGGTATTTGTGAGCATGACTAGGGCGAAGATCAAGGGTAAGAACTGTGCCTTGATTTGCTCAGCCATCCTCACAGTACATAGCAGTGCTATTAGTACACTGGATGTTCAGAATATCTTAAAATTAAAAACACTTGAAATGGAAAGCCTTTTAATTGAAAGCTTAAAACAGTTAAGAGAAAGCTTTGTCTAATTTCCACTGCTTTACTCTTTCAGAAGCTGCCTGTAAAGCATGTATTCTTTCCTACTATACTCTCCTCCCCCCGAACATCAATACCAAGTGTCCTTTATTGCAGACTGTTTCCTTCCAGATAGTGATAAAGATGTTTAGTCAGAACAGAGTGACACCAGTTCCTTATGAAGGCTATGGATTGAAAACTGGTAAACAGAAAATGAATGTCAATGGAAATTATTCCCTCTTCTGGAGGCAAGGAGTGTGGAAAGTAGACAATGTAGAAATGAAAAGTGTGCCACTTGAGAGATTATAAATGTGTGCCAAAGAGAACTGAATGATGTTTAACTTGAAGGAAAGCACATTGAGCATGAGAGAAACAGTCTTAAATACAAGTATTTCAGAAGTCAGTGAAACTGAAACAGTTTTACTGTCGAACAAGACTTGGTTGCAGGGGAGGGATGGATAACAAAGTAGTCTGACATTTGAGCAATATCATGGCCCAAAAGGCCAATGCTATTCTACTTTTCTAACAGAAGGGGCACAAAGGGAAAGCTATTAGTTGCATCTGGGTAGAACAAAATTTGAGAGAAGGTATTACAAAAGGATGGGCTAAAATCTGTAGCTGAGATGTTTTTAAGGTCATTGGAAATGATTTTTGCAATGAGTGTCAATGCATCTCTATAGAGTTTAAACAGTAAAATGTGCTGCCACTGAAGTATTGCTGTGTAGAATCAAAAGGTATGTATGAAAGGCTGGGAAGGTGTTAAATTTTCAAATTGGGTTTATCCCAAAGGAAAGTATTTTGATGTTAATAAGTGTGCAATTCATCAGAACAGATATTACTTCTTGAATTGCTTCCCTGTGTGCATTTGAGTAACAATTAAATACTTGATGAATTAAATATCCAGACACATATTATGTATTAACAGTAGAAAACAAACCACATTATCTACTAAGCAATAAATATGTGGGTGGATAAATTGGTGGATACTTTGGATTAGGTGGTCAAGGTCATTTAAACTGAGATTTATATGACAAGAGCCAGTCAGCCATTTGGAGATGCAGGAAGACCTTTTGAAGTAAGTGCAAAGGCCTCAAAATGGGAATGACCTTGGCTTATTAGAGAATCAGAAAGAAGGCGAGTGAGGATGAAGTGGAGGGGCGAGGGGCAGAGTGTTAGGGCATGAGATTGGAGAGGGATGCAAATCATTTAGTACTTTGTAAATTGGGATAAGGAATTTAGATTCAGTATTTAGTAATATGCAAAGCCATAGTGTATTTTTAGGGGAAATACACCCTGGCTTGTGGTGAATTATGGATTAGAGGAAGGCAAGGGGATATGGGGTGGGGGTTGGGGGAAGGCAAGAAGTCGATTGGAGCAGCTCTCCAGGATTGGGGTGGGAGTAATGGGGATGGAGAAGAGTGCATGGACTGAGGATCAGTTTGAGACAAAGAGGGTGTGGTGAAAGAAGCCAGTTGGGCAGACTGGTGGGAAAAGCCTCTAGGTCTAAGTGGGAAAACATCTCCTCTCCTACAGGAACTTTCATTTGTATTCAGGATGTAAGGATCCTAAACCCTTAAATACAATCTCTTCACAAGTCACTGAGGACCTAGTTTACCACTGAACTTCTGATTTCCATAATCAGAAGGCTTCATTTTTTCACCCCTTTATTTTATTCTATTCCTTTGATATCAGAAATAGGTAGTAGGTTGGAGGGCTCTTGAGGATGGTTGAGTTGGCCCTAAGGAAAAGCTGAGATACCACACACAGTCACTTACTGGGCAGCCTCAAAGTTCAAGAGGGGAGATAGGGAGGCTTAGTGCTTGTAGTGCTAAGGGTCAGGGGTTTTACGTACCTACTTTTTCATTCCATCTCCAGTCCAGATAACTTTGTGAGGCACATCCTCTTAAATTCTAGTTTTACAAAAGAAAAAAGTGAACTCTGGCCAGGTTGCTCAGTGGGTTGGAGCATTGTCCTGTACACCTAAAGGTTTGGGGTTTGATTCTCAGTCAGGGCACATACCAAGTTGTGTGTTTGATCCCTGACCAGGGGCATATGGGAGGCAAATAATTGATGTTTCTCTCTCTCTCTCTCTCTCTCTCTCCCTCTTCCTTCCTCTCTCTCTAAAATCCATAAACATATCCTCAGATGTGGGTTAAAAAAAGGAAGAAAGTGAGGCTCAGAGAAGTTCTTTATTTTGCTCAAAGTCACACAACTTGTGAGTGTGGAGACAGGACTGGAAGCAGAATCTGGCTCTCTGCACTCTCCACAACACCTCTGAATCGCAGCTGGTCTGTTTCCCCTCTTTTCTCATCATTACCATGCATCTTCCATTGAAGAACCCATCCTGGGGAAGCCTACAACTTCTCTTTCTTGTATGTGCTATGTTTGCTTCTCCTATCCCACAGTGTGCCTAGTAACGTGCTCAGTAAACATGCCTGCCTGAAGGCAACACCGCTTCTGGCTGCCACATATGGGGCTAGGGTGAGTCAAGGCAGGGCTAGTGAGGTGGACTGGGCTGCTGCCGCTGCTGCTAGGACATTGTGGGGCGGGGGTGGGTACTGTTTCGCTTATGCCTTACCTAAAAGGCATTTTCCATTTCCTAGCCCTCCTGCTCCGCATCCCTCACCTCTCGCCCTTCTGCTTCAGCTCAGACCCCTCAGGGAGCGTCTCTTACCGCGGGGCTGACAACATTTGGGGGCACAGGGTACCTGGTCTCTGCGCTCTTGCCCATCTGTGCGCAGAGCCTCGTTCCCCGGGAGCCTGGAGCCCGGCGGGCATTGACGTCAAGCGGCAGCGGATCGCTGCCTACAGACGGTTGACCTGGACCCTCCTCCACACCCCCTTCCTTCCTTGCCCCCTCCCTCTTCCCTGCACCCGGGCTCTGGCTGGGTATAAAAGGCGGGAGCGCGGGGTGCCTCAGCAGCGCCGAGTTTCAGCACCATGGAGAGCCCCCGCTTTCGGCTGCTGCCCCTCCTGGGTGCCGCCCTACTGTTGCTGCTACCTCTGCTGGGCGCCCGTGCCCAGGAGGACGCCGAGCTCCAGCCCCGAGCCCTGGACATCTACTCTGCCGTGGAGGATGCCTCCCATGAGAAGGAGCTGGTCGGTATTCCCCACGCCCCAGACTCCCCTGGGCTGCCGCGCCGTCCCTTTCTTTGTACCTCCTCTCTTCCCTCCTCCCCACCCCCATTCCCGGAGTCAGGCAGGGCGCGGGGAGATGAGCGCAAAGTCCAGGCTCTGAAGACTGTGTCGAGCCCACGGGCTCTCCGGCAGTCTGTAGAGAGAATCTCTTGTTCCCGTTCCTCTGAGCGACAGGAGCCTCCGCGGCTCTGGGTCCTGCTGTCAGTACCAGGGACAGCCCGCTTAGTTTCCATCCCTGGAGCATCCCAGGGAGGAGTGTGTGTGGTTCTTGGGCTCCTTATAACGCACCTGGGCTGGGCTCGCAGCCAAGGCGGCAACTTCGGGCTCGGGGGGGCGGTGTGTTGCAGATCGAAGCGCTGCAGGAAGTCCTGAAGAAGCTCAAGAGTAAACGCATTCCCATCTATGAGAAGAAGTATGGGCAAGTCCCCATGGTAAGGCTTTGGAGTCACCCCCTCCCCGTGTTTTTCCAAGAGAAAATATGCCACCTTGAGTCTTACACATGCCTTCTCCCTAGGATGTGGCTAAATAATTCAGGGAATGGGTTTGCAGAGTTCTGTGCCCCCTCCTCCCTTTTTCCCGCTGCCAGCCCTTGCCCTTGTCTCTAAGGATTTCAGAGGACCGAACAGCATGTGCCAGGAACCAGCTCTTGGCTCTGTGTGAAAAGGAGCATTTCCTGAAGATGAGCTTTTTCACCTCACCAAGAATTCTCTCAGTTGGAGGACCCCTCAAATCTACTCAGTTATTGCTCTTCCAGTTTTCCTCTGAAGCACTGTCAGCTTTTGGTCTAAGTTCTAGGGTCAAAATTCTTAACCAGGGCTTGTCACCTTCCATGGAGAACACACACACACACACACACACACACACACACACACACACACACTTAAATCTTCCTTCTTGGGATGAGGGGGCAGAAAACAGGGGGCAGGGGTTGTGAGAAAATACAGATCTATTGTTTATTTCTTAGATAAAAGGTATGGTTGATTTTTTTCTTTTGGATGAACAATGAAAAGACCCAGGAAATGTAACCCACCCCCACCCCCTGCCAAAGGTGGAAGAAAGGAGGAGGGGCTCAATAATTTAAATTTCTTTTTATGTTCTCTCACTGAAATTATAAGCACAAAGCTCTCTGCCATTTAGGCCTGACTATACTTAGGCCTCTGGGGATGGTGTTGGGTCCATCCGTCTCTCCCAAGAGGCAGAAATTGCGTAGATGGAGAGATGTGCCCTTCGGGTGCCTGGGTTTGCGCATGCCGGAGACCACACGTTGTGTTGCTTGCAGTGTGACGCTGGTGAGAAGTGCGCAGTGAGAAAAGGAGCGAGAATCGGGAAGCTGTGCGACTGTCCCCGAGGGACCTCCTGCAACTCCTTCCTCCTGAAGTGCTTATGAGGCGTCCACCCTGCTCCCCAGTCCCCACCTCCCTGCTCCACCACGAAGACGGTCATCCCCTGCGCTGGGCTTTGTCAACCACGTTTCCATTCCCCTCTGAGGGCTAAGGGGCTCCTTTCCCGCTGTTTTCAAATCAAAGAACACACTAGATGTTACTTTGTGAGGGATAATGCCTTGTATGGTGTTGATGTGTGTGCAAAAGTATTCTTTTCTTTTTTTATTTGTCTGACAAACTCTTGTGTATCTATGTGTAAAGTAGGGGAACTTTGCTTTGAAATTGTATTTTCTTATGTGGCATGGCAGGATGTAAATTAGGTCTAGTTAATGTTGGGTAGGTGACATCACAATGTGGAAAATAAATCACCCCAAGCATCACAAATTGAAGCATGTACAACTTATACTAATAAAGTGTTTTTAATAATTGCACAAAGTGCTTTGTTGTTTCTACATAAGTAATTTTAAATAGGAATGGCTGGATTAATCATGCAGTTGTTTTCAAAGAGAAATATTTCAAAAATAGCACTCTTGGGAGAACAGCACCTTGACTCCAGGGAGTTTGGTCACTAATTAGGAGTTCGTCACACAAGCTTTTGTACACTCTATTTTTCTTGGATTACAGTGGTGCTGTGTGTGTGTGTGTGTGTGTGTGTGTGTGTGTGTGAGAGAGAGAGAGAGAGAGAGAGAGAGAGAGATGAGATGGAAGTGGTTGGAGTTTAGCTGATATGATTTTGTTTATTAAAATGTTTACTTAGATCCCTTAACTTGAGCCATGAGACCAATAAAAGATAAATTGTTTTGTGCTTTAACCACATTATAAGCAATTTGAAAGGTTAGGGCTTTTGTTCTGGCAACTCTGTTATCAGAAAACGTGCATTGATGAATGTACCCTTTGGGGGTTGTTGGTCAAAAGGAAAGGCAATGACTCTAAGGATGTGAGACCCAGTCATTCCCACTAGGAAATATACAATCTTGGAAAAATTATCTGTTCAAAAGAAAAATACTTATTTTAGTAAATAGTTTTGAGGGGAACAAATTAAAATTGCTGGGGGCAGATTCAAGTAAAGATGTACACAAATTTTAATGTAAAGTAGCCTTTAAACACTTCTGAGTGCTTACCTGAGGTCACATTTTGGGGGGTTTAAATAGACTAAGTAACATTTAAGAAGTAACGTCATGAGAGGAACAGATGCGGACAGCTTCTTAATGCAAACTCAATAGGAACCTGTATAATAGAGCTGAAAAGAAAGTCCTTCCCCTGGTTCATGGGAGGAGGGAGTGCGCTGAAAGAAAATATTCTTATACACAATTGCTATTGTAAGTTCTTATTGTTACTAGTAGCATGGCTAATTCTCTTGTTAACCTAGAAAGAGAGATATTATTGCCATTTTTCAGAGGAGGCAACAGAGGCCAAGAGAGATGATGAAACTTGCTGGAGTCATACAATCCTAAATCATTATTTCAGCTCTAATCTCTCTGACTCCAAGGGTTTGTCTTTCTCTCCACGTCTCTCGAGCCATTTGGACAGGCTGTTTGGACTCCTGAATTGTCCAGAAAACACTTCTTTATTTAATAGAAATGAGCTCACTGGGGTTACCAATGTATTTTGGGGGGGGGGGTCACATATTTATTTGGATTCCTCAAGGACAGGCTTCGTTGTGATTTAAATGTGTTAATCTTTAAAAACTATGAAGAGTCATTTAATAGTTTCACAGTCTGCTCCTTCTCCAGAAAGCCTTTCAGTTAAAATTCTGACCTTTTTCTTGACTCTCGTAATTTCCCATTCATGTCAGCCCTAAATAGCAAGGTCAGGAAATTGCTTTCATCATTGATTAGTACACAAGTAAGACCCTCAAGGATACTGCTTAGAACAGCTTCCAATTTCAGCCTGGAATGTCTCTCTGAAAGCAGAGATGCTGGTAGAATTTGTAGTTCAAAGAGAGAAACAAGAACTCAGCTCTAAAACCCTTTAACTTGTTCCCCGTACTCCTACCATCTCATTCTTTAGTTTTGCTTGATATGAATAAAACATATGGACTTATGGGGGATTGGTGATGGGGAATCTGTGGCCTGGGTATGAAAAGGCTTTTTCTGAAAGTTTTGTCTAGGGGCCCAGATTTTTAGCTTATGGTGCTAATGACATCCTATAGTAATGATGGCAGAGTTTAATCTTACGTGGCTTGTTAGAAGCAACTTTGCCTTCTCATTTTATCCATAGAAGAGCTTTTCTTCAAACAGAATGCCTTCATGTGTTTAATGATTGAAGGTCCCCGTGGTAGAGGACAAGAATGTTAATGATTAAGGAAATTTTAATGATAAAAGTAGTTGCCCATATGTGAGCCCCACAGAACTGCTGAGACTGGCTGAAAGGTCAGGGATCTGAGAAGTGACAAGCAGCTACCTCTAAAGATCTAGGGGACATTATAAGGCTTAGGGATGATATATCTAGGGCAGTGGTCCTCACAGGAGCCTGGAGATGGTTTGTGAAATTACTAGAGGACTTTTTTTCAATTATACACAACCATTTTCCATCCCAGAGTAATTACAGGTGGTATATCCCTCACCCTATGCCAGAATCTGAAAGGCTGTGAGGGACACATGCTATACCTGTGTACCTACACCCCTCCCAGTCCCAATAATGGTGCATCTGAATCCGGGTATTCACAAATACTTTCTGTTTGGCCAAACTTTAGTCAGTCTCCTAAAGCTTTTTCCAGACACAATTCAGTTTTAGCAAGAACCCAGCTAAGTCAGTTTATCAAGAACCATTCACCCCCAATATCTGATCAGGTTCCTCATCCTTCACCAACCCCCAGGAGATGTCTGATCACCCTGACCTGCCTTCAGCAAAGATCCTGTTAGCTCAGTCTAGCTAGAATCCTTCCTTACCCCCAATTTTTCCTCCTAGTAACTTTTTATCCATTGACCCCAACCCTACTCCTTGGCTGTAAATTTCCACTTGCCTAGGCTGTATTTGGAGTGGGGCCCCGCCCTACACTGAAGTGTCTTTGTCCCTATTGCAATAGTCCTGAATAAAGTCTGTTCTTAATAACTTTAACTGTTGTCCAGCTCTGGTTTTTCTTTGGGAGTTAGGGGAGAGTAGTTATGGAAGGGGGCTAGGGTTGTATAGTTTGAATAAGATCCTCAGATGGTTCTGCTAAGCTTCTTCCCCAAGAACCACTGCAACGCTGAGCTAGTTTTTCATACAGTCCATTAATTCCACACTTTTTCCAGGTGAGTTCCCTGTGCTAGGTTCTGAGAACATGCTGGCAAACAAGGTGGACATAATCCCTGTTCTTGTGGAGTTTATAGCCTAGTGGTGAGAACAATTCATAAGAAACAAACAAATAAAAATGAGAAGTTATGAGAAATTCTACAAAGGACATTCTGATAGCAAATGAGTGGCCAGGAAAGGTGGTATTTGAGTTGTGAGGCAAAGGCTAAGGAGCTAGCTATGCCAAAGACAAGGTGGATGGAGGAGAAAAAAGGCAGAGTGCTTCAGCAGAGTGTATAAAAATTGAAAGGCAGAATAGATGTCAACATGCTTGAGGAACTGAAAAAAGACCATGGACTCTTAGAAAATGAATGCCAGATGAGGAGAGGTCCCAGTGGCCATCCCTGTATATAGTCCCCCCGCCCAACCCCGCCCCCATGTAGACTGTGTTGCCTCGGCCAGGTATCTGGTGGAATTAACAGATGTTCATAGGTCAGGGTGTCTCAAGGGAAAGAGGGGTGAGAAGAGGAGGGTGGTTATCCTGGCATCAACTTTCAGTCTTTTTTATCTCTTTGATGGATGCATATAATTCTCTCTTGCCTGGCCAGTGTTTGTAATTTATTTCCCTTGCCTTGTTAAGTGTGGGCATGTTCTTCAGGGTCTCTAGTCTTGAGGGTCTGTCATCACAACTATTCTGGCTTGAAAATAGCTTATGTCAATATTTCTAACTGGTATTCCTTGACTATTATGAAGATGAATCAGCAGAAAGGAAGAGGTTAAAAATTTAGAAGAAAGAAGAGGTAATTGATGGAGCAGAGCTCTTGTCAGGGATGAGAGAAAGGGATTTGGAGCTAGGAAAAATATTGATTTGGGGGAGAGGGAGCAGGAGTAGGAGAGCACATGATGCATACAGATGCAGGTGAATTTGTAGGTGTATTTGCAGGAAGTTGGGGTAGTTATTTTATGACTTCTGTTTTCCAAGGCATATAGGATATAAAGTCATCTACTGAAAAGGAGATGAAGTAAATTATCCATTCAATAATTATAGACATAACATAGAAATTGATGATAGCCAAACCTCTCTCCTAGGGTGACAGACTCACCTTAATAACACAGAATATACTAAGTACCAGACACAGGGAAAGATACATTTAGAGGGCACAAGAGATGGATTATCCAGGGTTATAGACAAAGTGGCATTTGAGTATTTTAAGACTGTGTAATATTCAAAAGGTAAAGACTGGGAAAAGTTTAAGATGTGGGAAATAGTGTGAATGAACATACCCAGGGAAAGAGACAGCAGTTACAAATAACTTGAGCACTGAGTCCATGGGTGTAAAATGGTGAAGAAGGAAATAAGAGTGGGTCAGACTGTAGGGTGAGGGGCCAAGGCTTTATTCCTGGAAGCAGAATGATGTGATCTGAGCTGTGCTTCAGGAAGCTCATCCTGATTGCACACTAGAGGAGGGGTCAGAGGGGAAGACACGGCACAGAAAGGACAGGCAGGAAGACACCGCGGTAGTCCAGAAAAGAAGTGATGTGGGCCTGGAAGAATAAAGGTAGTGAGGACATACAGGAAGGTCACAAGAGACATCATCCAGGAAGAGTCTGAAGCAGTGTCCCCAGACTTGTCTAGTCTGCGATGGTGCTTTCTCTCATCTATGGCAAGATGGCTTGGGGGCAGGGAGACCGAAGCTAGATAGACCCAATTACTAACTGTCTTAATTCAAAGTTTAGCCAACGTTACATTTTATTGTAGGTTTACTGAAGTAAAACTTACATACTTCAATGAAGTCAGGTTTATTGAAGTATAATTTATGTATAATAGTCACATAATCTTGGAGAGTCTCAGACAGGCAGACATCTCAGATCCCCTTTCCAGCTAAGATATTTCATGACTGCATTCTGTACACCTTGGTCACACCCAAAATCCTATGCTTTGGCAACTGGGAAGTAAAGCAAATGTGTTCCACCCAAACTGGTTTTGACTTTGCTTGAACTACAGGCTTTAACAAAAAAGAATAAAGGTAAAATCATCTCAATTTCATAAATTTGGATTTTTAAAATGCTAAACAATCTTGTGAAAAGCCCTAACCACTTGGACTTTGAAGAGAATTGCTTTAAAATGATATATAATATATAATTATATATTTAAACTATAAATGTCTAATATAGCATATTTTGCCATGTATACTGCACACCCACATTTTTGTGAACATTATACACAGGATTATTATACCCATGGTATGTTATCATTATACCTATGTATAATGCATATCCTTATTTTTCCCTCAGAAATTTGGACAAAAAAGTGGGCATTATACATGGCAAAATATGGATGTAATTTATATATATATATATATATATAATTTTAAAATTATATAACATGTATATATTTTTAAGTATATTATATTTTAAGCACATATTATTTGTATTTATGTTATATATATATATATATATATATATATATATATATATAAATTATATACATTAATTGCCTCCACACACAATATAATTTCTTTCCTTTTGTATTATCATTTCCCAGTTTGTATTGGCGGTCAGGACCCAGCTGGGGCTTTCTAAGGAGGCACACTCACATAGTCTTTATGTTTAAAACCTCTGTAAAGATATAACTGGCTGCCCTGGCTGTTGTGCTCAGTGGATTGAGCGCTGGTCTGTGAACCGAAAGGTTGCTGGTTCAATTCCCAGTCAGGGCACATGCCTGGGTTGCAGGCCAGGTCCCTGATTAGGGGAGTGCAGGAGGTAACCACTGATGTTTCACTTACATATCAGTGTTTCTCTCCCTCTCTTCCTCCCTCCCTTTCCCTCTCTCTGCAAATAAATAAATAAAACCTAAAAAAAATGTTATAACTGGAGAGTGATTCTAACTTGGAACATTTTATACTAGGACATGGTTTATAGGGCTCTGAAGTCTTTTTTAAAAAATTAGTAATTAATTACTGTGGCTGGGGTGGCTTAGTGGGTTGAGTGCTATCCTGTGAACTGAAAGATTATATATTTGATTTCCAGTCTGGG
The DNA here is from genome assembly GCA_007922815.1 of Macrotus californicus. NCBI lineage: Eukaryota > Metazoa > Chordata > Mammalia > Chiroptera > Phyllostomidae > Macrotus > Macrotus californicus. The sequence continues at coordinate 25,935 of VMDR010010841.1, forward strand.
CACATGCCTCGGTTGTAGGCTGAGTTCCCAGTTGGGGAAATGTGAGAGGCAACAGATCAATGTTTCTCTTGCACATAGATATTTCTCTCCCTCCCTTCCACTGTCTCTAGAAATTTAATTCTTTAAAAAAATTAATGATTAATTATTAACACATTTTATTTTTTAAATTACATTTTATTGATTATGCTATTAGAGTTGTCCCAGTTTTTTCCCTTTGTCCCTCTCCACCCAGCACCCCCCACCCCCTCAGGCAATCCCCACACCATTGTTCATGTCTATGGGTCATGTGTAGAAGTTCTTTGGCTACTCTATTTTTTATATTGAACTTTGTAGCCCCATGGCTATTTATTCTATAACTACCAATTTATACTTCTTAATTCCCTCACTTCTTCACCCATTCTCCCAAACCTCCCTCACATCTGACAACCATCAAAACACTCTGTGTCCATGATTCTGTCTCTGTTCTTATTTGCTTAGTTTGTATCCTAGATTCAATTGTTGATAGGTATGTATTTATTACCATTTTATTGTTCCTAGTTTTGCTCTTCTTCTTTTTCTCAAATAAGTCCTTTTAACATTTCATATAATAATGGTTTGGCGCAGATGAGCTCCTTCCGTTTTTTCTTGTCTGGGAAGCTCTTTATCTGCCCTTCGATTCTCAATGATAGCTTTGCTGGGTAGAACAATCTTGGCTGTAGGTCCCTGCTTTTCATGACTTTGAATATTTCTTGCCAATCCCTTGTAGTCTGCAAACTTTCTTTTGAGGAATTAGCTGACAGTCTTATGAGAACTCCTTAGTGGTTAAGAACTGCTTTTCTCTTGCTGTCTTTAGATTCTCTCTTTATCTTTAACCTTTGGCATTTTAATTATGATGTGCTTTGGAATGGGCCTCCTTGCATCCATCTTGTGTGGGATTCTCTGTGCTTCTTGGACTTGCACGTCTATTTCCTTCAAAAATTAGGGAAGTTTTCTTTCATTATTTTTTCAAATAGATTTCCAATTTCTTGCTCTTTCTTTTCTCTTTCTGGTACCCTATATGAGGTGAATGTTGGAGTGCTTGAAGTTGTCCTGAAGGCTGCTTACACTATCCTTGTGTTTTTTAATTCTTTTTTCTTCTTGTTGTTCTTATTTGTTGTTTTTTGCTTTCTTATGTTCCAAATCATTGATTTGATTCTTGGCTTCATCCACTTTACTGTTGTTTCCCTGTAAATTGTTCTTTATTTCAATTAGTGTATCCTTTGTTTCTGACTGGGTTTTTTAATGCTGTTGAGGTCTTCATTAAATTCCTTCAGCATCCTTATAACCAGTATTTTGAACTCTGCATCCAATAGATTGCTATTCTCTCGATTTGTTTAGTTCTTTCTCTAATGTTTAGATCTGTTCTTTCATATGGGCCCTGTTTCTTTGTCTCTTCATTTTGACAGACTCCCTGTGTTTGTTTCTATGTATCAGGTAGAGCTGCTATAACTCCTTGTCTTGTTAGCATGGCCTAATGTAGTAGGTGTCCTGTAGGGTCCAGTGGCACAGCCTCTCCTATCACCTAAGCTGGATACTCGAGGTGTGCCCTTTGTGTAGGCTGAGTACACCCTCCTCTTTGTTGTTGGACTTTGGTTGCTGTTGGCAGGTCAATGGAGGGATTTACCCAGTCTAGTCAGCTGCAAGGACTTGTTGTGACCACTGACCACCAATGTCTGCCCTTTGTGGAGGGTCAGCTGTGCAGGGACAGGGTGGTGGTCCTCCAATGTGGTCTGTAGATGTCCACTGGGTGCACTGGCCTCAGGATTTCCCATGCAGGTGGTGCAGGCTAAGGTCAGTGCCCACCTGTGTTCTGCCTGGGGCCACCCTCCATGAGCTACAAAGTAATCTGCAGATGGCTGTTACTTGTGCTGGGCTTGGAGGTTGTGAGGTGAAGCCAATCTATGAACCTAGGCTGGCTGCTGCTAGTGCAGGGCCTGGGACCACTTAACAAGAGGTAAGGTGGCTGGTGCCTCCCTGAGGCTGGCTGTTGCTTGTTTGAGAGAATTTATGAAGTTGTGAAGAATGAGCCAAGACCAGGAATTCATATGGAAAAGCCACTGTTAACAACTTGGATGGGCCCAACAGTTGTGTGGGGTGGAGCCTCAGGGTATCACCAGGGTGGGGAAAACAGTGTTAGCCAGGTTGATGGAGTCTCAGATAAGGCACCTGCCCGCTAGCTACATGGCTCTGTGCTGGGAGGATTCAGAAAAGGAACAATGGACTCTGCCTGTTGGGAACTGCCCTGCCTAGTTTCAGAAGCTGTAACCCCCCATGGCTAAGGCTGAGTAAAAGACCTTGGGACCATAAGCCACTAAAGAGACAAAACTTATCCTCCCAGCAGGAATGTAGCCTCTGCCCCCTTTACTTCACCCTGCTTGCCCCCAGGCAGATCACTGGTTAGCCAATGATGGGTAAGTTTCCTCAAGGGAGGGACAACCTAAGACAGGCATGGTCATGATGGGGCCATCAGGGTAGGGCTTGGGGAACTATAGAAAAAGGGCATGATGGACCCTCACCCCTCGGCTTTGACATAGCCTGAGTTGTCAATCTATCTGTAAAATCTCCTAATCTCTTGGCTTCCCCATCCCCCACCTGACTTAAGCCTGAAACAATGCTGGAGGTGGGTATGGAAAGGGTATGGGTATGTGCTGGAAAGGGCGGGCTCCCTGGGGTGATCAGGCCTAAGAAAAGAATGCATAAAATCCTGTGAAGCCTGCTTTGCTAATACCCTCAATTTAAATGAGGGTATCAGCATTTATTAAAGTTTCTATCTTTCTCCACTGACATATAATAACACTTATATCAATTTTCAAGTTTTACTTATTCATGGGTACTTTTAGACTCCTTATTCTGTCCCATTGACATATCGGTTTATTTGGGTGTCACAACCATACACTGTTTACAGAGTATTAAAAATAAGTTTTAATATCTCCATCAATATCCTTCAGCCAAAGACCTCTAGGAGCACACCTGAACGAATTAGCTTTGGCACTAGTTTAGCTTATGTCAGGAAACTCTGGGGCATCTCATACAAGACAGTGCGAGAAAAAAACTTACTGCAAGATCTGGGCTTTTGCTGGATGATTCGGGATAGCCTGAGCGACAGGGGATTCCCCCTAGATTGGATGTTGTCAGGAAATGGGGACAGTTCTGTGATTGATAGTTCAGTGAATATTATCTACAGGGAGAGCAGGCTAGAGTGAGGCCAAAGTGTATTTGGTAAAGAAGTAGCAATCACTTGTTTTAGCTAAAAGAGGCATGCTTGGTGTCTTATGGATTGCACAGGGACCTTATGCTTGCCTGGGCTCGGACAAGCTTATCAAGTGGCTTTGTCTTGACTGACTTTGTTGTGGTCTCAGAGTAACCTTGTCTGAGATTGGTGTTCTCTGAGAATGTCCTGCAGGAGCATAACAGACCATCTGTGAGTGCCAGGCCAGCTTCCAACAGCACTGCGGCCAGCTGTGAGCGTCAGACGGGGTCCCAGATGTCTCATCCGGTGGAGCAACCCTCCCACTCCTCACCCTTACACAGTTCCTCAAAACACACATTTTAGTGATTCTTTCTGTTACACAAGTATGTGAAATTTAGCAACAGGTTGTAAAATTTTATGAAATGCTCCATTGGATTTTGATTGGAATGTCACTGAACTTGTAAATTAAATGAGAAGGGACTGAAATGGTTATATTACTTCATTTTTCAACCCATGAACATGATATGGTCTCTTCAGTTATTTAGATATTTTAAAATATTCTTCAATAACTTTAATAATTTTCTTCATATAGGTTTTGGATTTATCGGGTTTTAGATTTTCAAAAGTTTTAGATCTATTATATGGTATTTAATTTTGTTGCTAATATGTATGTTTTTAATTCATATTTTAT
>VMDR010010842.1:0-29817 GCA_007922815.1 Macrotus californicus
GCATGTGTATATATGCATATACAGAGGTGGGCAAAAGTATGTTAACAGTTGTAAGTTAAACAGAGTTTATTCTTATATTCTTATTTATTAATGATTGTATTATTTTCCATATGAACAACTTTTGCCCATCCCTGTATTTTAAAATTTTCTTGTGAGACATAATTTAGATTTACATTTTCATTTATTTACCTGTGTATAGGTCAGAAATTCAAAAAAAGGGCATTAGATGAAATTATAAATCTAAATTATATCTCACAGGAAATTTCTGGAAGCCAATTCACATGCCAAGAAACTGAATGCTCTTTTTAATGTGGATGATCATATCAATAATAAACACATTGAGCATTTATTATATGACTGACCTAAATCTAAGCCCCTCGTATGCATTATTTCAGTTTACCTTGCAACCTTAAGATCAGGGGTTACCTCCATTTGACAGATAAAAGATCAAGTCCCAGAGAGTTAAGTTACTTGTTTGAGGTAACAGCTTCATTTGCAGAAACAGGATTTAACAGAAATCTGGGTGACTTCTGGGCCACTTCTCTTAACCAGCCTGGGCACTAGTTCCAATCAGTCCAGCCTACCCTTGTAAACAGTTGGCAAGACCAAAGCAAGAGAGTCCAGAAATTTTCCAGAGGTTTTCCAGAGTAGCAATTACACAGTCAATACTGGAACACTGTCTGCTTCTTAATGTAAAACTCTTTGCTTTATCAATGATAACTTCTCCAAGCTCTACTTAGCCATTGACCTCAGCTTTTTCTGGCAGTGTTTCTGCTCACAGGGGTTAAGGACCCACTGGTCGGCTTGCACAGCTCACAGGTGTGTGAGGTGAGGCCCCTCTTCACTAGCTCACCTTGGGAGGAATGAAGGCATCTGTCAACAGGCCAGTGTGTGGTGGTGCTCAGGCAATCCTCTGGGTCCTGAGCAGGTTGCCCGGTGAGTGGCACAGCCAGGCATTGCTCTGGTCTGGTCCCTCTCATTCTGAATAAGTGTGATGTAACATTCTCTCAAGGGTCATGTCAAGGCTCCCTGCTATACTGACAGCCTTGCACTGCCATGCCCTCATATTGATCATTCCTCTATGTGACCAGGGAAATAAGCAAGAATAAACACAAAACAAGCAAATATATAAAACAAATACAAAGGTATAAATCATTAGTGCTTCTGGACCTATAACTTCCCAAAAGGCTTCATGGATATACCAACTCAACTAGTAATAATCATTCATTCACACATCCACTGACTTTAAAAATATATACTTGTTGCCTTTCTATTTACTAGGTAGCAGATCCTGTTCTGGGTGTTGGAGATTACAGTAGGGAACAAAAAAGAAAACGTAAGGCTCTCCTGGATCTTATAGTTGAGAGGTGGCCTGGTAATTAAAAACTATGCAATATGTCTAGTGGTGATAAATACTAAAGAGCAAAGCAAGCAGGTGAGTATAAAGGAGAGCAGGGAGCAAGGTCAGGTACTATCTTAATAGGGGGTCAGGGAACAACTACCTCTGATATTTTTAGGCAGAAACCAGAAAGCAGCAAAGGGCTAAGCTACAGACTTCCCTGAGGGAAGAAATTTCCAGGAAACATTCCAATGAGTACAAAAGCCCTGAGACAGAAGCTTTTTTATCTTGTGCAAGGGAGAGTAAGGAGGCCAGTACGACCGGAGTGGAGTGAACAGGTAAAAGGGGAGGAATGAGGCCAGAGAGGTGATGGCAGGGAAGAAGGAGAAATTGCCTAAGGGTGTCCAACCCTTGGCCCTCGGGCCATGTGCAGCCCATCGGGGCTACAAATGTGGCCCAACACAAAATCGTAAATTTATTTAAAACCTTTTTTTTTTGTTTTGTTCATCAGTTTGTGTGTGTGTGTATTTAATGTATGGCCTAAGATAACTTTTCTTCTTCCAGTGTGGCTCAGAGATGCCCAAAGATTGGACACCCCTATAGATCCCTACTTTGCCTTTAACCCTGAGGCGAGAAACCACCAGAAGAATTTAAACAGAGTGCTCCGATGATATGCCATTTTACAGGCTCACTCTGGCTACTGTGCTGGGAACCGACTGGGTGAGCCTGGGAGGGGCTGCAGGCAGAAACGGGGTACTCAATTAAGAAGTGATGTTGGTGGTCCACATGAGGATGAGGGTGGCTTGGCCCAGAACTGTTGTGATGAAGAGGCTGGGGGAGAAAGAGTCAGTTCTGGACAAACGTTGTCCAGAAGGACAGAGCCAATAGGATTTGCAAATGGCCCGGTTGGGAGGAGTAGGAGAAAGGTCATGATTCTGAGACTTTTGGCTTGAGTCATCAATGGTGGTGACGAGAAATGGAATTTCACAGCTCAGTTTAGGACGTGTTAAGTTTGAGGTGTCTATTAGATATCAAAAACGAGATGTTGAATAAACCAGTCCATGTGTAATATGTGGTTTAGGAAAGAGGTCCTGGTAAGAAATAAAAATGTAGTCTTTAGTGTATTAATGGCATTTAAAGGCACACCACTGAGTAAGATCACATATGGTGCAATGTACTTAGAAGAAAATAAGATATTTAGAAGAAAACATAATTAAGAATTGAACACCACACAAAAATTCAATATACGTTAGCTTAAGAAATCACACAGTATCTCTGTAAGGCAGGCGCTATTTCTCATTTCATAAATGGGAAATGCAGGGAAGCTAAGTGACTTGCCTAAATTAATTCAAGGAGGAAATAACAAAGTGGGTCTCAAATCCAGGACGCCTGGTTTCAAACCCCACTCCTTTGATATAATTGCCTTGGTCACTGAGTGCTCTGTGTTTTTCTCCTTCTGAGATTAGAAGTGCTCTTAGGCAGCAACCCTCCTCTGTGCAAAGCATGGAAGAGCGGCTGCTCAAGGATAATGACCATTGTTTTAACATCCTCAGCCCTTATTACTGGCAGAACCTTCTTCTTAGTGAGCCTCCTGCCTTGCAAAGTATCCAGGAGGGACCTCGAGAAAGGAGAAAGGAGGCCACTGGAATTGAGTGATTTTGTTGCAGAAAAAACAAAAAAAAAAGGGATCATAGAGTTTTATGCACACCCCAGACCTGAATGTTCCTAAATTTATAGGTGATGCTAGAAGGATAGGCTTGCCCTAGAGGCTGCTGTGAGCAATGGGATGTGGAGAATGGATCCAACGCCCCAGGGGCTGTGCCCCCGGGCCGCAGGGCACCTCCAGCCCATCCTCTCCAGGGGGCGGCTCCCTTCTGCTGCCTAACCCAACCGGGAGAGCCTTCTGGGATTTTTGTGTTTGCTTAATTTTAACTGTCTCTCTTGCTTTCCTAATTTTATACAGTGTTCACAGCTGTTAATTAATACAGACCTCTCTCTCCCTGAACAGCCGCTGGCGTCTTTAGTGAAGTTATGGATTTTCTTTCTCAGTTGCTCTGCAGTCACCCCGAGGCTATTAATTTGGGCTATTAACCATGGGTGATTTCAAAATCTATATTGATAATGCTGAGGCTGGGCTGTGCTGGCTGCCTGCTACGTCAGCTGTAAGTAAACAAGTGAGCTCTTCCTCTGCTACGTCAGCTGCAGCGGACCTCTTGGGGAGCTAAGCTAGCTCAGGCCACTGTTCTCAGAATCCCATTCTGCTGATGACTTGGAGACAGTAGCTGTCTTTCATAATGGCAAAATAAAAAACAATAATACTAATGACAATAAGAAGTTAATACAATAAATTAATAATATTTTATGGCTAATAATGTTAATTAGCATAGATTAATAATTTATTAAGATAACTTTAATGAACCAAATGGCCCCCGTTTCCATGGCAGTTCATGTATTAACTACCACTTGTAGGGCATGGTGCTGAGCGATTTTTTTTCTATTGAATCTTCACCCTTTCCCTAGGAGAATGTGCTACCATCACCATTTTATCACAGATGAGCAATCTGAAGTTAAAAATGGGATGCAGGCTGCCCCATCACGTGACAAGGTGCCAACTCCCATCTGTCTGAGTCCCCAGCCAGCACACGTGGTTGTAAATGTATTAGTCCTACAGACGAGCTGCCTCCCAGCCACAGGAAGGCACTGCTTAATATTCAGGTTATCACACTCTACTCTAGAGCCTTTCAACCAGAACGTCTGTGGCAGCCCCCAAAACCTGTAGCAGTAACAAGCTGTCCAAACAATACTCACAGTGGCCCCCGTCTGGGGACCTCTGTGCAGCCCGTGGTGGACTCGACCACCATCTTTTACGAATATGAGCTCTCAAATCAGGTTGCTTTGTTATGAATGTCCCCTATTTGCTGTATATCATTGACAAAGTTACTTAATCTGAACTGTGCCCTAGTTTCATTTTTAAAGGAGGATAATAATAATAATTAACACTTTTAAGGGGTGTTGATCAATACACTTCTTTTGAGCACTCACTGTGCGTCAGGCTGAGCGTGGTCAGGATGAGGTGAATGAACACTTCATGGTTTTCTGACAGTGCCAGGCGCACAGTGAGTGTTTGTCATCATCGATGCGGTAGTCGCTGAGGGATCGGAGACCACAGCAGCCTATGGGCTCAAGGCAAATGACATTTTATATTTGATTCTTTAAGACAGCCCAGGTTTTAAATGTGAGCAGAGTAGATGCTCCTCCCCTTGATAGCTCAGTATCATTTACAGTCGAAAGACCTGAGTTAAAATCTTACTCTGCCCCTGTGTATCCTAGGACCGTAGTAAAGTCACGGAACTCTTGAACTCAGCTGTAAAATGAGTCAATAACACCCACCATGTAGTATTGTGCAGAGACAATGGACATGAGTGTGCCCCTCTTGACCCTGACGACATCTACTTGTTGCACATGAATAAGCGTTAACTTTGAGAACCATAGAACTAGCTCCCCTATATATATAGTAACTCTGCGCCTCCTCACCATGCAAAGCCTGCTCTCATGCCTTTAGAAGCCACCATGCAGAATTTATTGTTTGGGGTTGAGGGGTTATTTCAGGTTAGAATGTAAATAATGGACACATCTTTCAGGGGATCACTGAAATGAACCAGTGACAGACACGTGCTGCTGAAAGAATGAGACGTGGACTCCACCCCGCTTACCTGTCTGACACCATCAAAGGATGTCAGTGCAGAAGCATTCACACCGGAGTGGCCAAGGGCACCTTCAATGGGAGCTGCTCAATTAATAAATGTGCTGAAATGTTTAAAAGCTGAAAGTTCAATGTCTCACTTTTCCAAAATTACCATTTGTATGTTTTTATTTTACTTATTCAAGAATCTACATTTTAATGTTTATTTGCTTTTTTTCCCCTTTGGGTTTTGTTGTTAGGCCATAACCAGTGTGGGAGTTAGCAAATGAGGCTGGAAAATCTAAAAGGAGGAATCAAAGCCACACATAAACTCTTCCCACACAGATGTAAGCATATTGGTACATTTTTTCAAGTATTTTCTGTTATTGTACAATATTTGCAATGTCAAAGTCTTTCTGATATATCATGCTGTATTCTTTTCTCACCTAATATTTGTATCATAAGCATCCCCCGTTTTTAAAAATTATTTAAACCCATCATTTTATTGACAAGCACAGTGTGGATGTACCATAATTTACTCAACTGCCAACTATCATTTGGCATTTTAAATGCTTCAAGTTTTCAGTCATTGTAAAAATGGTTGCACTGAACATACTAATGTGGAAATCTTTGTCTTTTTCTGTATTTCTGATTATATTTGCCTGGGAACACTTCCTCAAAATAGAATGATCAGGTCCCACTGCTTTAAGGCTATTGATACTCCCAGTCTACTTTCCAAGGTGCACCGATCTACACTCCCACCAGCAGGCACAAAGAGCCAAATTACTGAAACCCTCCAGGAAGTCTCTCTTTTACAAATGGTGAAAAGGTTGGAATCACCATAAAATCTGAACTAGCAAATTCAAAATTGATCCAGCTTTACCAGATATTTACTTGCTGATTATTAATCATGTATACCAAGCAATCTAATTCTATCCACAGCATTTTTGAATAGGAAAAAAAAATGAGAATCAGATAGAAACAACCTCAATTCACACATTTACAGGATATCCAACTAACCTGTTTAGGGGGGGATTCTAAGTTAGTCCCACTCTCTCATCCATTCACTTCTTTCACAAATATTTATTGAGTACCTATTAGAATCACCTATTGATTCAGTAAATCATTATTGGAATCTTATTATAAAACAGGGTACCAACCAGATCCTAAGGCAATAGAGGAGCAACTAAGAAAAACACCTCCTCAGGGAGCTTCCAAGTAATTTGACAGGTAAGTTACAAGTCTGATAAATGTTAGACAAGTTAAAGACAGAATGTCAAATCTGGGATATGACGAATGAGTAGTATACTGTAAGTTAGCCAAAAACTACATAGCAGAGCATCTTATGAAGAGGGAACAACATATAAGAGGAAAAGATCTTGACAAAAGGAAAGCACACGGCATGCTTTTATCTGAGAAACTAAAAGAATCTCAATGTGGTTAGAGCATGCAGAAGGATAGAAAGAACACTAGGTTTGGGTGGAGAAGATGTTGGCATAGGTCCGATCTTACAGGCCATTTATAACTCAACATTTTGGCCCAAACATTGAAAATAACTAAATGCTTAAAGGATTTTAAGAAAGAAATAAAAGGGTTGGATTTGCATTTTCAACGCCAGCTGCTATTGAGAGAATAAAGTCGAGAATGGAAAGAGTAGAAACTTAGTGGTTAGTTGGCAGGTTAATAAAATCCAGGAGAGAGATGCTCTCGGTTTGGATTTCAAGAGGTGACGGTGATGATGGGGAGAAATGGTCAATCTTAATATTAATAACCCCGGTGGCAAACTGTATTTCCATTTGGATCCCTTAAATAGCTGCTCGAAAACTTTTCCTCTTGTTCTTTATTCAGTGAGAATAAAGGATAGCTAATCACCATTAATTCTGTAAGATCATTCTTCACATCTAATCTACATTATACAGTTTTTCTTGATCTTCCTTTTACTGGTGTCAAATAATCATATTTCCTTTCATCTTAATTCTCAGGGTTTACCATTTCAAATTCTTTAACCTGTTGTTTTTTAAAAAAATATTATCAGGGGGTGACGAAAGAAAAGCCCCAAAGAAGCACTTGGAGGATATGTTCCTTGGTAATAGCAGAAACACTGCATATATTTAATGACCTATTCGTGACATACTAGAATGCCATAGTTTAAAAAGCAATATTTTTATTCCATTTGCTACAATTTGATGAAAATATGATAGGACAGGAGAAAGATATCTGCAAATGCATTTCTACTGGGGCATCAACAAAGGAGTTGCTTCTACTGGGCAAAGGAATGAAACTCAGAATGGTTAATTCCCTGGAACCCTGTTGTGCTGTTTTTGCAAGGAGGTAGGGACAGTGAGGGTTTCTCAGAGACTTTCACTGACTTGATCTTTAATTCTTTGCCCCATTTCTGCTATCAGCTCACCTCACAAAAGAGAAAAGAGAAAAGGATTAAGAAGATACCCTGTGTGACTTTGTCTAGCTCCTCAAAAAAAAAAGGGGGGGGGGCTTTTATATTCACTGCATTATAAATCTGATTGTTTGTATTCGTAATTTTTGCAAACATTGAGTTGGCCCAAGAAGTTCCTTGTTTTCTCATTCTGCAATAGGAGAGAAATTCAGTATTAAACCCTCTAGCAAGATGTTTTTGTTAAATCAGGAGAAACAGGTGGCAAGCTGCTTTCATTCATGGTTTATCTTCTTAACAGCCAATTCCTTTCTCTTTTACCAAATTGTCGATCTTTGTATTCTCTCTCTCCTCTGAAGCAGACAGAGCTCTACCACAAAATGACTTTACAGAGTGATTGTGCACCTCCTTAGTCATTGCTTTTTACTGTTCCATGATCTCCACCCAACATTTAGCTTTGTCTCTCTGTTAATTGCATGCTTATTTTGGGACTCAAGAGAAAAGGATGCTATAAAAAAAAATCAGAGATCCACTTCTGGGTATTTAGCTGAAGAAAATGAGAACACTAACTCAAAAACCCTTATGTTCACTGCAGCATTATTTACAACAACCAAGATATGGAAGCAACCTAAGTGTCCCTGGAGAGATGAATGGGTAAAGAAGATGTGGTGCATATATACAATGAAATATTATGTAGCAATAGAAAATAATGACATTTTGCCATTTGTGACAGCATGGATGGTTCTAGAGGGTATTATGCTAAGTGAAATAAGTCAGACAAAGAAAGACAAATACCATATAGCCTCGATTATATTTAAAAAACAAAACAAAAGCAGACTTATGGAAACAGAGACCACAGAGGGGTGGAGGTGGGGAAAGGGGTGAAAAAGTGAAGGAGAATAAAGTCAGTGGTACTGTGTTAAGTTTGTGTGCTGACAGATGATTAGTACAACTAGTGGGGTGATCACATGATAAGGGAAAATATTGAATCAGTATATATTGTACACCTGAAACTACTACAACTAATATAATATTATCTACCAACTATATTTAATTTTTCTTAAAAAATAAGTAAAAAAAAAAGGGAGGCATTATAGAGAGTGATTTCTTTCCTGCCATTTGCTTCACAACCTTGCACACTGACCCCATACTGTAGGGGGGTCATTGCTGAGCAATACCGGACAATGGAGCAGAAGTCAAGAGGTGGCGTGATGGGGAATGAGAGCTGAGCTTCTCTAATACTCCTGCCTTGAGTATGATAGATACCTGCAATGATGAGGGTGGACCAGAGCTCTGCAAACCTGCAGCCACTGGATCACCTCCTGTGACCAGCACTAAAGCTTGAACTTTGCTTGTTTAGCCTCCTGGATGAAACTCCTGTGTTTATTTATTTGCGATTTATAAAATTGCACCCTTGTGGGGAGCAAGCACACAGGTGTCACCAGCCAGTATGTCATGTAGAGAACAGTAGAGCAATCAACAGGTCATGTCAGTGGGAAGCGCCTTAATGATCCCACCTCCTTCATAGCAATCAAGTCAGGGCTATTTACAAAGATGGGGCCTCCTCTGAGTCCCAAGAGGTGGAAGGTCAGGTTTTCTTAAGATTTACAAAATCTCTTAGAGCACTTCTGTGTTCTTTGTCCTCCTGAGACGAGATTCTTGATAGCCAAAAAAGAAATTCTATTTCTATGAAGCCTGGGAAAATCTCAGCAAACATCTTTAATATAGAGCCTCCTGTTCCCAGCCCAGGGCAGTGCAAGGGGGGAGGTGAACATTATTTAACCCTTTATTGAATTAATGTCTTCTATGTCAAGTATAGAAATTATATCTCCTTCTAATCCCTATTTCAAGGACTTTAAAAGGGCAGTTCCCATGGCTTCTTCAGCTAAGAAGACGAAGGAGCAGGGGAACCAGCCACAGTAAGGCAATTGGCTTTTTGAATGAAGGAAAATAGCAAAGCTCTTGCCAGAGGGAGGGTGGTTAGGGAATAGGTGACATTTTGGAAATGTGATCTTGCTGTGCTCTTTGTTTAAAAGACACCGCACAAGGGCTGCTTGATGAGAAATTATCTGTGCACATATTTTTCATTATGACTATCATTAGGGCTAAAGAATAATGATGGACCCCTCTACTCTCTGGTTCAGTTCCTGCCCCATCCCCCATACCCACAAACACCTATTCCGTTTCATTCTCCTCTTCAAACTAGAGAATAAGGGGATCAATGACTCATTTAGAGTCAAGTACACCATTAAATCAGATCTAGACTTTCTACCTTATTGGTTTTGTTACTTTAGGCATTTCATTGACACATGTAATGAGTTTGGTGATTAATGAGTGGTGGCTGGTTATTTCTGTTATAATAATTATGGATGCTATGTTTTCTGAGCCCCAGTTTTCTCATCCATAAAAATTAGGTTAAAAGTTTACCATATAGGACAGAAGTAAAGAATAAATGAAACAATGCATTATGACTTTCTCTAGCTTCCCTATGACTACATGTAAAGATACTCATCCCATACCTGCATGGACCCTCCTATTCTAGTGGTAGTTCTTTCCAATTTTTATCACAGTCGTCTGTATACTTGTGATCATAAGCATGAGACTAAGCTCCTTGAGGGCAGGTATCTTAGTCAGTTTGGGCTACTATTAAAAAATACCATTGACTGGATTGCTTAAATGATACAAAATTACTCCTCAACATACTACATGCTGGGAAGTCCAAGGTCAAGGCATCAGCAGATCTAGTGTCCAGTGAGAGCCCACTTTCCGGTTTGTACATGGTCATCTTCTTGTTGTGTCCTCATATGGCAGAAAGAAAAAGCTTTGGTCCCTTCATCTTCCTATAAGGGCACTAATCCTATTCTGGAGGCCCTACCCTCAAGATGTAATCTAACCCTAATAGCTTCCCAAAGGCCCCACCTCCAAATATTGCTGGGGATTAGGGCTTCAATATATTGATGAGGTTACACAACTCAGTCTATAACAGCAGGGAAATTGGCTTTTTATTGATTAGACTCTCAGGGACCAATATAGTAACTAACAAGTACTCAAAAATATGTATTGGATGGACAAACGGACAGATGGATGAGTTGATAGATGGATGAATGAATGATGGTTTTTGGTACTTAACATAATCTGAATAAAATAACATTAATGTCCTTTCTCCTAATGTTGTCTTGAAACACTCTACCAATATGCTTATGACAGAGCTTCTCAGACAGGGCTCAATTTCTAGTCTTTCTCTTTCCCTTTCCTATAGCAATCGGACCTGGGATATGTCTTATTCCTAATGCAAAACTAGTGCCACCTGGCTATCCAGATAGGAAAAAAATCTCACAGCCACATTAGCACTAAACTTCAAATGACCAATACAATTTAATATATTTTCCCATGTAGATATATTTGCATTTTAACCAGTGACGGTGCCCTAAATGAAGGATGAGTATATAAAGATGGTTTTTCAGAATTTAGGTTGACAAGCTGCATCTTTCTATAGCAGGGGTGTCAAACTCATTTTCACCGGGGGCCACATCAGCCTCGTGGTTGCTTTCAAAGGGCCAAAATAATTTTAGGACTGTATAAATGTAACTACTCTTTAACTGTTAAGGAGTTGAAATTACATTCAGCCCTTTACAACCACCACTCACCCACTTATTCCCCCAAACATTTAAGGATAAAGTTAGTAATGAACCAGAACACCCATAAGAAGTCTCCTCTATGTCTTCACTGATCAAGAAGAAACCCATCACTGTGCTATAGCACAGCCCTACCGACTTAAAATATGTACCTATGAGATATATTTGGGTTTTTGCCCACATATGGTGAAGGTTGGAGGGAGAGCTCCTCCTGTTGTTTATTTAGTGCAGCCAATAACCTGCCCTGTCCTGCCCAGCACCAGCCTTCAAGCTGTGCCATTTCTACAGCCATGATTGCTGTGGCAAGTCCCAGAATCAGACCACGTGGTCTGACAAGTAGAGGCAGACTTTGGGACATAAGGGTGGGGTAATTGAAATCTAGACATTCCTGGAAAAAGTTGGACATGGGGTTCTCCTGCACCTACAGGTGAGTCAAGAGGTTGCCTTTGCCTCAGCAGATTCGCCCCAAATCAGCACGTCAGTACAGCCAGCTCTGCAGGAAGGCTTAGGACACAAAGTTACCACCCCATGTCAGCAAACACCTCAGCAAAAGCCATGTAACAAAGGGATGTTCTTGCTCCCAATGGTGTTGAATAAGGAAAAGAGAACTTTAAAATCTAGTGCAGTTTTATTTTCATAGTCAGTAGTGTCTTGCCCAAGGTCACCCATGTATTGAGTACAGAGTAGTCCTTTAAAAATTGCACACAGCATTCTTAAGAAATACCTTTGTATTACATTTGAGTCTAACAAATTAATGTGGTAAGCAGGACAAAGTCATCCCTTCCATTTATAGATAAGGAGATTGAGGATCAGAGTGTCTTAGTCACACAGGCTGCTAGGGATTCAGTTATCCCACTTATATGGATGATGGGTGTTTTGTGTTCTTGGATTTTCTTTGGTGGGTTATCTGTTTGTTTCAGAGTATGATTTCACCCAAAATATACTCTATCCCCTTTTTGAAGGGAGTAGAGTACATCAGCCTAAGTCATGAACTGACTCATCAAAACCTGTTGGTTTCTGTCCACATACAGCTGGGTGACCTTGGGCATTCCAGGGGAC
This sequence comes from Macrotus californicus, assembly GCA_007922815.1. NCBI lineage: Eukaryota > Metazoa > Chordata > Mammalia > Chiroptera > Phyllostomidae > Macrotus > Macrotus californicus. The sequence goes on from VMDR010010842.1 coordinate 12,108, forward strand.
GGCTCTGGGCCTTGGATGCTCCATCTGAAACATGGGGATGGGTGCACTATGTGGTGTCTAAGAAACTTTCAGTTTCCCTGAAAGAACTGTCATAAGCTTGGTGACATCTCTTGACATCTAATGCCCAGGAAGCAAGACCATATCTGACCTGTCTACAATCCTCTAGTGGCTCTGAGGCCCATTTATTTCTTTCTGTTCTCAGCAGGAAGGAGAGAAGTTGACCATCAACATCACAGTTCCAAGTTCCTAAAGCTTTTTACCTTTATTTTTGCCTCTGGTGTTCACCAGTATCCTGTCAAGAAGGCAGTACATTGTCACTGGCCACTCTTACCCATGCTCCTGGGATTGAGTGTAAGGTTCACTAAAATCTGAGGACATGCCGTATAAGGAGTAGTATTAGAGTAGTGTTACTATTCAGAACTGAGACCTCGGGAGATCGTTCTCACAGCTGGCCAGGGCGCAGCTTATGCAATAGGACCACAGAGCAGAGAACCCTAATGTAGAGGGAATGGGAGTTAGGAAGGGAAGGAACATATTTCATATAATAATTGTGACTAGAATTTGTCATAACTTAGTATTTGTAAATACAGTTTATTTTTGTAATGCACAAAAGAAGAAAAATTGTGCGTATTTTTATGGCTTCTAGGGATACATGGCACATGGCAGATTGTACAAAAGGGAGTTTTCTATGCTTCCCAAACACAGACGTGGGTTTTCAAAACTGAGAAATCTAAGTGTAGTTTTGCCACTGTGGGACCAGCACCAGTTGCCTAACCTCTCCTGGCTTCAGTTTCCTCCTGTTGGAAAGGAAAACTTGTACTCCAGCCTTGCAGAGCAGAGCAGGGGTGGGGATAAAGGGGTCCAGGGTGAAGTGCCAGGCAGCGGGAGGCCCTGCTCTCTGGTTTGTCTCTCCTCCCACCCCGAATCACCATCCAACACTCTCCCTGCCTTCACTCTCTTCCATGGGCAAGGAGCCTCTCCGCTATCCCCTCCCCCTCTCCTCTCCTCTGGGCTGGGCATCTGCTTCTGACAGCTGCCCTAACAGAGATGGCAGGGATCATTACTGCCTGTATTACTTCTTCCCCAAAGACAGGCGCAGCGGAAGCCAGCCACTGAGCCCTGACCTTGCTCTCTGAGCCCGATCTTGTTTCCCAGGTCGGGCTGAGAACAGCACACCTCATCTCAGAGATTTTTGACCTTTTCCCAATGTCTGTTGTTTGCCTCTGTCCTTTCTAAAAGCTTCATATTGATGTTTGGCCCTAATAGGGAAACATAAACAAGAGATAGATAAAGGTTAACAATATCCAATCAATGCTGCAGAGAGAGGCAGCCCAGGGAAGGAGGTATTAAAAGGCCAAATGTAAGGAGAATTCTATTGACAATTTAATTGCATTCATTCTTTCCCTCTTATGTGTTAAACTAATAGCAGGGCTGCTCGTACCCTTTTATTTTCACTTTGGTGACACTTTTTTTTCCTATATAGTAGGTAAGAAGAAAAACTGACATGAAAGTATAGTATCATTTTCTTATTTTTTTTAACTAAATCTTTCCCAAAGATACCCATAGGCTGCCTGTTTTCAATGGTATTCTAAGTTATTCCCCAGCCCCTGAAATGTTCTCCTGCATCTTTCATTTCTTCTTTACTGTTTGTTAAACTTGATCCATCCAGGGAAGCCCTCTTCCCCTCTTGTCCTGCCTAGGAAGCATCTCCTGAAGCCATGACATACACATGATGCCCCTTCATCGGTCACAGCTTTCTCAGGGCCTGTGCTCTCTCAGACCAAGACTAATACCAAAACTCAGAATGTGTGCAAGGCAGAGAGTTTGGAACAGCTGTTGTACAATGAGGAAGGTGAAGCTAAAAAAAATTACATGCATTTCCTGGGATCATAGAAAATGTCACAAGATTTGTACTTAACTTCTACTGTATTTTTTTTTTACCATTTTATGTACTTCATTTAGTTTCTTATACAAACAGCATAAGATGAACTAGTCAGTAGCCCATACTTTGTTATACCTAAAATCCAAAGAAACAAAAAATGAAGGAAGGAAGGAAGGAAGGAAGGAAGGAAGAAAGGAAGGAAGGAAGGAAGGAAGGAAGGAATCCCCACCATGGCAATGAATGAAACACTCATTGTCTCTCATTGATTCCAATATTACTCTTTCTTTATAATACTTTCTTTGCCCCACCCCTTTTTCCACATCTCCACTCTCTGATGCCTAGCTTATAGCCTATGAAGAGTAAAGAATAAATATTCTTTTTTTTAAAGAACCTAGTAAGTAAAATTATGGAATCAAAGAAGAAAACATAGGTGATTGTAGCAGGTTGACTTAACAACAATAAAGTCTGTGTCTAAATGCTTCCTCCTTTACTACCTTTTTGTATGATTGGGATTCTCAACATTTCATTTACCAAGTTCAAATTATAAAAACATATGTGTTGCAAAAGACCTGGGACCATTGAACAGAAAACCTGTGCTTTTTCTATCATGCCCCTTATGCAATGCAGCTTACCCATCTCTGTGTGGCCTGCAAATAGCAAAATGTGTGTTTGGGAACCTTACTGCCCATGACATGTGTACAGAACAAGGGCTGTATCTGAGCAGAGAGTCTGCAAACCAGTCACTGCATGATTCTTTTTGAATGTGGAAAGAAGGAAACCAAGGTCATTGGTCCCTCCAGGATAGGAAAGGAGGGAGAGGGTGCCAACAACTGGGAACCGGTCCATTTTGTGCTCATCTCCATTTATATGCTGCTGGAAGAGAAAGCAAAATCCTGTTGCATCAAAGAAAATTGCATCAATTTTTAATTGTGCACTTAATCATCCTCTTCCAGAAGGGAAAGCTGTCTTTTGTGACATTTTTGCATATTTGCAAGCCGTACTGTGTGAGTACAGGGCAAAATGCTGGTTTTATGAGATGTCGCTGATAATTTCAACTGAGACTAATGAATTGATTCTAGGGACAAGAGCCTTTTAAGGGGTGTGAGTGCCAGACACCAAAGAGACATGCAATGCCCAGTCACAGAATTTTATTTTCTGCTATTTATTCACTCCGTTAATTTGCTAAGATTAATTCTACAAGGTATAATGTTTTAAATGTTAGAGACAGAGAGATGAAAGGCGGCACCTAATCCAAAAGAACTGTCAGCAATTATTGGTGCAAACATAGCAGTGAATAAGTCTAAGTATTCTGAGGTAAGGGCAGTATTACCGGTGGTGCAAGCCAGGCTGAGATTGTCTTGAACTAGGGCAAGTAACTATGAAGGTTCCTTGCTTCCCAGAAAAGATTTGGAAGGTCATGGGCAGGGCTTTGAGGGATAAACAGGAGTTTGAAAAGTGGGCAATGTGGTATTGTGTGTTTGTGTGTTTCCCTTCTATGTCCAAGGCACACTCAGAAGGTAGTGAAAGTGATCTCTAGTTAGATAAAACAATATCTGAAAAAACCTGTGGATATTTTTTCAAGGATAACATTGTACCTTTTATACAGGGATGAAGAAAGGCAGATGAAGCATAGAGATAATGAATTATTTTCTATAGTTCTTTCAACATAGAATCACTGTTTCCATTACATAATTGAATTCAATCAAGGTAAGATATCAGGACAAAGCTGGGATCCTTTCTGGTTGACTCCAGATTGACTCTTGAAATGTATCGATTTTTTTAAGTACATTAACAGTTTTTTGTTCCTAGGTTAGTTTTATTTTTTTTTAATTGTGGCAAAATAAATAGAACACAAAATTTGGCATCTTAATATCTCTTTTTAAAAGTACTGTCCAGCATCAGGAAGTACATTTACATTATTGTACTGCTATCACCCCCATTCATCCACTGAACTCCTTTCATCTTGTAAAACTTAACCTCTACCCACTAAGCAATAATTCCCTATTATCCCTCCCCCAAGTCTCTGGCAAATGCCGTTCTACTCTCTGTGTCTATGAATTTAACTAGTTTAAATACCTTATGTAAGTGGAATCATACTAGTTGTCTTTTGTTACTGGATTTTTTCACTTAGCATAATATTCAGGGTGTTAGGTCGGAGTTGCTCAAGAAACCAGATAGATGCAGCGAGCCAAGGAGCAGGGTTTATTACTGGGGAATAAGAGGGAAAGTGAAGCCAGCCAAGGGAGGTTGAGGAGCCAACCAAAGGAGGTTAAGATTCTCTCGCTTGTTCTTAGAGCAGAGTTTTTAAGAGCAAAAACCCACGAAGGGTAACTGGTTGGGGTGTCAGAGTCTCATTGGCTAGAGCTGGTTGCTGGGTGCCATTTCTGCTGACCATTGTTCTTGATACATCTTGTCAGACCTCGGGTTAAAGCTCTATCCTGTTATGCCAGATAGGGCGACCCCAGACCCCAGTCTTAGCTGGGCATCTGTTTGCCTTGGGCAGGGTCGGCAGGCAGTTTGCCAGGCAGGCATTTTCCCAGGCTACAGTTTCCCTCAGTACAGTTTCCTGCCTGGTGATTTTCCACTCCTCCTAGGCCTGCCTAGGTATGTCACAAGGTTCATCCATGTTCTGGCACATCAAAATGTTTAAGGCTGAATAATACTCCAGTGTGTGTGTATGCCACATACTTGCATTGTTTCAACCTTGTGGCTACTGTAAATATTGCTGCTATAAACATGTGTACAGGTGTCATTTTGAGACCCTGCTTTTATTTCCTTTTAATATACACCCAGAAGTGAAATTGCTGGATTCTATGGTCCTTTTTTTTTAATAGTAAAGCTTAGGATGCAGCTAGGACACCTAACTGCCATGTGGGGTAACGCCTTCAAACTCCAAGACAGAAAGCATGGGATCTCATCAAGTTTGTATCATTGACATGCCACATATCCGTCAGTCCGTCACTGTACCCTTTTGGACTGCAGTCTCATCGTTTGTTAAAATAGGAAGTTGGACTAAGTATTGTCTATGTTTCTTTGAGCAGCAGCATTGCATGGTTCTGCACTTGCAGTGGCCGTGTCTTCTCTCAGTCTGCTGAAGAAAGGGAAGCTGGTTTATCTGTTACGATCACATTCCATACCCACAATCAGCTTGTCGTAGATGGGACACACAATGTCCCACGATGGCATACAATGGCTACACATGAGGACAGGGATGGTGAACAGTCTAGTTAGAAAGCAAATGTAAGTGTGCAACATTTAAATCACACTACATTATGATGTCTGGTTACGGGCTAGTACTAGGTGTAGGAGCCCCTAGGGCAGGGGTGTCAAACTTATTTTCACCAGGGGCCACATCAGCCTCGCTGCTGCCTTCAAAGAGCCAGATGTAATTTTAGGACTGTATAAATGTAACTACTCCTTAACTAGGGGCAAGGAGCTCAACACTGCCGCAGGGTAGAAACAAGATGCCGGGCCAGATAAAACAAGGTGGAAGGCCGGATTCCACCCAAGGGCCTTGTGTTTGCCACCTGCGCTGTAGGGTAATGGAAATTCAGTGATTCAGAGAACTGTTTCCGGAGTCAGACCACCAGGCTCCAAACCTAGCTGTGTGACCTTAAGCAAGTAGTTTGTCCAGTCCTCAGTTTCCATATCTTAAGGATTACAGCCATTTCAAGGTATTGTTGTGTTAACTAAATAGAGCGCCCAGAGCAGTGGCTGCCCTTGCCCGTGGTCTTCTCGTTGACCTTGTCGTGTTATTTCTCCCTTGTTGTGAACTCTGCTTCTCTTTGCCTGGTAAATGGTAAGTTTTAGGCATTTGTATTCTGGAGAACCCAGACTCTTTGCCCTTCCCTGTGTTTTCCCCTCTATCTCATCCCCTTGTCCCTTACCTAGCCCCCTCGTGGTGGTTTTTTTCTTTTTATTATTCCTCCTGTCACCTTCTCGTCTGCCTCTCATTTTCTTCACCTTTGTTCTGGCTCCTGCGTTGAGATGAGCTCCTCTCAGCAGGTAAAACATTTAAGATTCTCAGAGAAAATGAGCTCACGGATAGGATGCTGGCTTCTGCAAAGGTCCAGGACACTCCACAGGGCTTCTTCAGGGTCATGAGGGAAGGCGAAGCACAGCCTAATTTAAACAGTTCCACCTGCTTCCCCAATCCAGCGTCACTCAATTTTACTTTTATCGACGTAGTCTCGATTAGAAAGTTAACCAAAAGAAGAAAAGTTTGATCTGAGACTCCCTTTTGCTAAAAAGAAAGATTTTATATAACTACAAGACCATTTTCAAACCTAAGAGCATTACCTGTGCTTTTAAAATAGCACATGATATCTATCGCTGTTCATGATTGTCCACAAAATGTCTTTTTACAAGTGGTTTGTTCAGTTGGTATGTAAAGCAAATAGTCATCATCATTACCTTTAGTTGTTTCGTTTCTCAAATCTCTTTTCTGTCCCTTTTAATCCAAAATAGTCTCAGACTCATAGATAAAGAGCAGGATCACAGCTCATCAGGGCTGGGAGGTGGGCGGAGAAAGGTGAGGGGGTGGAGGGATTGAACAAAAAGGAAAAAGGCCTCATGGCCATGGACAACTGTGGGGTGACTGCCGGGGGGTGAGGGGGAGGGGAGTGTAAAGGGACAAAATGATAATGGCAAAAAACACAACAAAGATTAAAAAGTAAAATAAATAAATAAAGATTCTTAAACAGTCTCTCTTTTCCTTTTCTTTTCTTCACATTTTAAACATTTTGAATAAACAAGGTTAATGTCTTAGAGTTCCACATTCTGAATGTGGCTAATTATTTCCTCATAGTGTCATTTACTTGTCCCTCTGTCCCCTGTGTTTCCTACATGTAGACTGTCAATTAGTCCTAAAGGACTCATTAGACTCTGGTTAAGCAAGTTTGACAGAAAGCTTCGCCGCTGGTGCTGTGTAGGTTTGATTGCATCCCATCAGGAGGCACCTAGTGCCTGTCTCACTTTTAGTGATGCTGAGATTGACGGGTGGGTTCAGGTGGTGACGGTCATATCTCTGCATTGTTCCATGCTTGCCAGCAGAGCCTAGCTTAGGTCATTTATTTTAAGTCCCATGAGCAGAGCCTGTCTAGCCTTCATGGGGACACTCCAGAAATACCAAATAACTGGGTTTGTGGCTAAACACACACGTTCCTCCTGAATCCTGCTCTCCCCTTAGGTATCAACACTGCTGCTATCATTTACTGAGTATGTACAGTTGTCAGGGTCTGTTCTAGGCACTTTATAAGTTCAACTCATATATGCTCACAATAGCCATCTACATTTTACAGATGAGAAACATGAAGGACAAAGAGGTTGATTAAATTGCCAAGTTCACATGTCTGGAAAGCAGCAGTGGCAAACTTCAACTTCAGGTAGTTTCCCTTCACAACCTCCCTCCCAGCCACACCCCTCCCAAGTCCTGCCCAGGTCACCTCAAATCTCACATCTCCCAGAAAGCCATCCATTACTCCAGTCCTGTCGATACCTCCTATGACCTAGTGCAGCACCTAAATTATCGCATGTTCTGCATTCTGCATCCCTACGCTGCAGAGAGCATAACCCACGTGAAAACATGAGATGTGGACTCTGGAGGGGAAGTTTATTTTAGGCTGTCACTTTCTAGCCATTTGTCGTGGGTCAACTTTACTTCTCTGGGTCTAGTTTTCTACTGTAACAATATTTTTCTCTTGACGTTCTTATCAAGGTCTAAGGAAGAACCTTGAAAAATCTTTGCAACTTTAAGTCACTGTCTCGATATTTTCTACTGTCCTTATTCATTGTCATCATCCTTTTTCTCGTTCTCATTCTCTTACACACACACACAGACGCGCGCACACACACACACATACACACACAGTACCTCCCATAATTACATTACATTTTATGTTCTCAAAGTCAGGAGCCATCTTGACTCTTCCTTTTTTCTCTCCCACAATTTTTAAATTTTTCATTGCTAAGACCTTTGCTAGGACCTCAGCTGGTAAGCAGCCTTTTCTGAATACTGAAACTTCAGGGCCCCCATCTTTCCTAACCACCAAAGCTTTATTTCTCAGTGGTTCACAGGAGACTCAGGAACCCAGCAGGCCTGACCCTGGGGAGTTGCCAGGTCTAGCACTCTGACAGCATTACATAGGAAGCAAAGAATGCCATTTATATTAAAGTCACATTGATTTAGAGTCTACTTGGTTGCATGATTTAGACATGGTAAATGTGCTTCTAGTTCAGAACCAGCCTTGGGCAACACTATGAGGTTGGCAAGACTCCCTTTGGTGTATAACCCTCTTTCCTTCTTCTCCTTTCCAAATTTGCATATGAATATCCTTGATCCCTGAATCTCCTTTAGGGTAAATTAATTTTATATTGGTGTGTGTCTACGCATTACTATAAAAGGCTTTATTTCTGCCTAGTGCAGATGAACAATTTAATTGAAGTCTTTAGATAATTTTACACAAGGCATTATCTCCAGTAGTGGAAATTGTAGGCATTCCACTGGTGTCAGGGTCATATTAAAGGGAATTGGAGACAGATAGACATTTCAGAATTCATCAAAATGACTAGGAAACAGAAAGCCTATTCTACTTACTTATAAGGCAAGTCCATTCTTGAGGCAAAGATTGAGATGTTCTAGTCATTATTTCTCTTGTGCACTTTCAGGAATTTTTTGGTCTGAAAAATGAGCTGATCCTAACCTGAAGTACATTGCTTCACTGCAATTTAAATAAAACTTCTAAAGGTTATTATATGAGTCTTCAGCTTGCAAAATGACATACCTAGTTGCCACATGTTCACTAGTCAATTAATAAGACTTTATTGAGCATCTACTCAGCAGATGGAGTCATTTAAGCAGAGAAAGATATGACTTGCCTCTGTCCAGATGCCCATACATAGGCAGGACCATGCAGAAGAGAATGGACAAATATGAGTTCAAATCTTGGCACAGAAACTTACTAATTAAGGAATTATTTAAGCTCTCGCACCTCAGCTGCTTTCTCGATAAAGCAGCAATAATAAGTCTAAGACGCCAGATCACCTGTCTAATGAAGAACTCAAAAGAGATAGTATAAGAAAATCCATGCATATCATGGTCTCTCAACAAACACAAACTCACTTTCCGTGTATAATATACCACACACTGTGAAGAGTTTCATAACGTAAGTGCAAAGTACCGCAAGCCTGTGGGGAAGAGATTAATTCTGACTGAGAGATGTTTTATTGTCAGGCTGTGTGATTATGTCTAATGGAACCCTTATATATTATGCTTTTTTAAAAAATCTCACTTTACTTTCCAGAGTCCATTAATCTCTCAATTTCAAATATGTAGAGAGGTTTGGTTTCAGGAAAAATATCCTCAAAGGAAAACATTTCCAATTCAGACTCTCCACCATGGCAGAGAATCTTATGTTTGCTCAGAAAATCGAGTTTTTCTCTCTCCCCCGGTCACTTTCTCGGCCATATCCAGCCAACCTGATGAGATCCTTGGGTATTATTTCTAAACATTACCATGAATCTCCCACAGTCTCAGCCTCGGCAGATTTATGAGTTCGCTGTGTCCATGTGCATATTTTTAAATTGAATCTCCTCTCACTGAATACTTAAGTAGCTACAGTGTGCTCTACACTGTATTCACACATAACCAGACAGTTTGCACATTCTTCTCTTATTTTCAGATAATTGAACGAATGGCTGACTGAAACTCATGGAGTCCATGCATCCAAGAGGAACGGATAGGCTATGCCATTGGAACAGTTTTGCTGGGCAGTTCTGAATTTATACTTACAATTGGGGGCATGGATGGGTATAGCTGTGTCTGAGCAGGGAAACATTTTATCGCTGTCTCCAACTCCACTGCTTATTCAGCCCTTAACCTTTGCTGCCTTGTATGTTTTGCTGTCTTTTTGTGACCATTAAACCTGCTTTCAGCACATAAAGCCTTGTACCAAATAATTGAAGACACAAATTTCTACATTTCCAATCTTATTTACTAATTACCACTGAATTAGTGATTGCCTTGAGAATAGATAACCCTTGAGAATCATCTTAACCCCCAAGAAAAAGCAATAAAGTATGTAACTCTACAGAAGGTGGAATGCTTGCTTAGTTCACGTTGGCCTTTTCTGTGTGTTAGACCCTGTGTAGGGGCAGCTATGATGTAGTGAGATCCACTTAACATCCTTGAGCCATAGGAGTCTCCTCCATGTCACGGGAGTAATTATTTTGAACCCTCAGGGTTAGAATGAAGACTTAGGGAGAGTTTCTTGTAAGACACAAATTATTATATTAATGTTGGGTTGATGCCATTTTCTTTCCCAGCTTCTTTTCCCCTTTTTTCACAAACTAATGTCTATTTTAATTTTAAAGGCCAAGATCCTTCCTGAAGACCTTTCATATCCAGTTATGAATCCCCACAACCATATTACATAGTCTTAATGGCTTAAGAATAAAATATAACATGTAATTCCTGCTTAATATAATTTTGGTTGGATGCAAAGAACTGATTTCAAAGAAGTCTAGACAAGTAAAGAGATTTGTGTGCTTGTATATTTAAGATAAGTGGCTGTCTCACAAAGCCCAAGGGCAAGAAGTATGCAGGATTTTGGAAGAGGACAGGAATTGGTGAAAGCGCAGAAACCAGGCCTGAGGCCTCTCAGCTTCCCTCGCTATCTCTCATCTGGGCCCCTCCCTGCATGCCTGTTTCATCTATCACCCTTCTCTTCCATGCCCACAGGGGAAATGATGTCTCACGGTCCCCAAGTATATACAACTGCTGTTGAAGCAAGCACACTTCCAAATTCCAAGGGGGGAGGGGATCCTGTTTTCAGCTCAGGTCAGATATTCACACTTCAAAATTCCAAGGGGGGGCAATCCTGTTTTCAGATGGGTGCATGGCCATCCCCGTCATCCCTGTTGGTAGATGGGGCAGGTGTGCGCAAGGGGACCACTCTCCAAAGAAGATGGTTTCCATAAGCTGCACGGACACCTCTAAAGTTACCTGTACAGCTGTGTTCTCTTCTGTTGTGTTTTCTAATTGCTTTACCTTCCAGGAAGGTTGTAATTGTGTATGATACCATGTATGATGAGTCCATAAGCCAGAAAGCACTATCCTTTCCTGGGATGTAGCCCACAACCACTATCATGCACACTGACCCTTGCAAAACATTTGATCATTTACGAAAAATCTAGCATGCAGAAAAGTACACTGATGTGGACTATACACACATATAGGAAAATTAAAAAACATATAAAGAGTATACATTAAATATTTATATATGTATGTATCACATATACAAATATATAAATTACACACACACATACACATACATACATTTAAATTTGAGCTTAAGCCAAGACCTGAATGGAAGCAAACCGCAAATTACATACAGTTCAGTATGTTGGGAGGAGGCGGAATGGCTGTTTTGACTTTGGGGCCGATGAAAAGAACAAAGGGAAACAATTGGTGGCTGTTAATCTTGCCTGGGGTCTACATTTGAGACCCTTCATCTCACATGTTCCATCATGAAAAATCCATAGATTGAGGAGAATTTAAGATGACTGGAAGCCTCCTGATGAACAGTGAGGGTTGTTTCTACCTAGAAAAGTCAGGAGTCCTGAGCTAAGGTAGAAGGGATAGAAAGTCTAGAGAGGCGACTCTTCTTTCTTAGATCAGCCTTCTGGAGGGGAAGGGTGTGCATTTTAGTTTTCTCTCCATTTTCATTGACTTGGGAGTCTCTGTCATGGCTGATTTATGAAACTTTAAATATTTATCACCATAATACATGCCTTTAAGATGCATTATTACTTTTTAAACAACATTAAAGTTTAAAAACGGAATAAAAGCTTTGCTCCATGATTGACCAGATTATCTCTCAGAACAAAGAAACAGAAGAACAAATCATAGAGCAAGATTTAGAGTCCATGGGGGACACGTCACCTTGTTTCTTTCGAAGGCACATTTGAATTTATGTGCTTCCCTACACAGAGAGTTTGGGGAAGACAGTGCCGCTTTAGGTTTTGTAGTGAACGAGCTTTAGGCTGCTTTCGTTTCCAAGACAGGAAAACGACCAGCAAAATAAATCACATTGCTGGTTAGATGCCCTTGGATAGGATCCAGTTTATACAGTATAAGCCTATTCGGTGTCTTTAAATATTGGAATGAATCAGTTGGGGGAGCAGGCTGGCTAGAGAGAGGAGAAGTAGGAAAAAGTGGAACAACTGTAATAGCATAAACAATAAAATATTTACAAAAATAAAAATTGGAATTAATCAACAGTTAAAAATCTGGCATTTTGAAATTAATCTTTCAACTTCTGACTTTATCTTAAAAATTCAAGAGATGTCTAAACCTATGCAAAATTTGCTGAGTTGAAAAGAGGTTGCTCCATTTAGTGTTCCTATGTTCTACATTTATCATAGTCCTGTGCCTCTCTTGTCTCAGGGACAATGAGATTGCATGCTAGTGCCATTTAACATAGGAATGTTTTGGCTCTTGTCTCAGAACTCTGTTCAAGGAAAGAAAAAAAGAAGGCCTAAGTGATCATGTGTTTCAAGAAAAGTTGGAGAGAGCGTAACTCTTTGTGGAAATAAAGAATACTCTTCCATGTATGTATGTAGGCGATGAAGTAATATAATGGAAGTCACCACTATGAAATAAACCCAGTCTGCTTCACCCACTTTTTACTAAACACCAGTAAGACTGTGTGTTTGACTCATGGATTTGTTAGACCTGTAGTTGTTCTAAGACTCTTGTTTGCTCTACTATTTTGATAGATGTTGTAAAATAAATTTCATGTGGGCTTATGAAAATGAACAGTGAAAGAAAACAACAGTTTTATAGAAAAAGAACACAAAACTGGAGACAGAACCCAAAGCTACCACTCAGATCCCCTAGATCATAGCCCAGGAGTATTTCTACCACTATTCCTACCCTTTTACCCTCTCTCAGGTGTGTTAATAAACCCCGGAGGCATTACTGAGCTCTCTGGGTCCCCAAGCCTTTGTTCACTTATGAAAAAAATATGGAAATCTCTTGAAACCCACAGGACATTTATCTTTCGTTTTCTCATTGGTTTTACACTTTGCAATCATAGTGTAAATTGTTTTCTGTCTTCTAGAAGAATTTCTCAGGTCCCTTTGGAACAGCCTTCTCTTTTCTGGGCATTAGAGTTTAGATTCTACTGTCACTAAAACTACAAGTAAACATTTTCTTAGTTTAATGGTGGCTTGTTTCCCAAGATACAGAGTAATTGTGTTTGGTGCAAAAGCGCCTATTGTATTTTGCTCATTAATGTTTTATGATGCCTTCTACCCTGCTTGCAAATGCAAAATTTTAAACTTCCCAGGGAAATCCAGAGTTTCTCCTTTTCCAGACTGGAAAAGTTACTCAGGTAGAACCCTCCAGGACTAGTGGTTCATCAATTTCATTAAAGAGTAGAGGGGAGTGCACTTTAGAAGGATAGTATGTCAAGAAGTCCAAAGACGACGCTCCAGAAAAACATGTACCCACACTTAACACACAGGAAAGAACTAAGGCTCAGAATGAGGCTCCGTGGAGGGAGGAAAACACTGGAAAGTTTAGTGCTACTCCTCAATTTCTTATTGTGTGTTTTAAAGTGAAATAATGCTTTATGAAACTAGATGGGAGAGTTTTTGCTGTAAGCAACACTTGTGTACGGAAATCCTGATAGAATTGCTCTAGATGATGACCGCAAATATTCACAAGTTTCTCATAAACTAAGAATTGCACTAACAAATGCAAACTAGCCAGATTCAAATGTGAATCTGTTAAAAGCCTGTCTGCATTTGGATGAGGTGTGCAAGGTCAAGTGGAGCCCAGAATCTTGGGGTTTCTAAATAACCGGAAACATACATTATCCTTTCCAGGAAGGGACAATTAGTCTAAGACCTGTGACTGTATTTGCAACTAAAGTGAACAAATTCTGTTTCTTAAACATATTATTGAAGTGAATGACATGATGTTTCAAAAGCTGTGTGGGACAAAAAGAGTAGCTGTATTAGATGCAACATATTTAGTGAATAAAAACCCATGCATCCATGATGATAACAGTGAAAAATCATTTATTACCATTGGAGGTTACTTTTATACGAATTCCTAGAATAATTCCTTGAATAACCTAAACAGGTGACAAGATAGTAATGAAATCATTAGATGAAGTTGATGGGGAATGGGGTATTTGCACAGTTTCAAAGTATTCCTCCAAAGATGTATTTGATTTCCATGTCTGCATGACATGCAATAATCAAGGTATGAGCAGGGCTTCATTTCTTTGGAAGCCACTTGTAGTTCATTGATCCCCTTATAGACTCTCTCACAACAAGAAAGCTTATTTTTCAAAAAAAGAAAACAGGGCTGGGGTGGAGAAGAGAAATAGGGGTTGCTTTTCACTGGGCACAGTGTTTCAGTTTTTCAGGATGGAAAAGTTCTAGAGATTGTTGCACAGCAACGTGAATATAGTTAACACTACTCAACTCTACAATTAAAATGGTTAAGATGTTGAATTTACATCGTTATTTGTCTCAATTTTTAAAACATCCAAAAGCCAGGAAGCACAAAAAAACATTTTTTTTTCATTTTAGGACTAAAATTATAGAAGTGAACTCATTATTAGTACTCACCAGCCTGGTGCACGCTGTGGCTCAGATTCTAAACTCTCTCAATGACGTTGACTGTGTAGGGACGGTAGCAGTTCTTGTATTCTAATAGAAGAACCAAGAGGTAGAGAAAGCTTTCCCAGGAGAGAGAGTGTCCTGCCTCTGACTGCATCTAAGAATAGGTGAAGATGACAAGCTGGCGTTGCTCAGAATTTAACATGCACAAGACCACCTGGAGTCTGTTAAACTGTAGATTTCTTTCTATGCAGTAAATCTGGGGTGGGATCTGAGGTTCTAGAAGTCTAGAACACTCTCCCAGGTGATATTGATGCTGCTTGTTTAACGATCATGTTTTGAGGTAACAGCTTAAAAAGATTCCAATAATTAGCAAAGGTTGAGCTGACTGAAGTATTTACCAATTTCATCTGGTTGTCAGAATTACCTGGTGCTCTTGTGAATACCAACATCTAGGCACTTGCCCTAGCGATTATGTCTTAGTTATTCTTCAGTGGAAGTCTGGGATTTGAGTTTTTAAACTCATGATTGTTGCAATCAGTCAATTTGGGGGATAATCAACTAAATAATCCTTACAATGGTTTTCAATATCGACTTTCCATGATTCTCCTTCTCTGTATTTCTCATGAGGCTGCAGACTCATTTTCAATAGACGTGTATCTCCAGTTTTGTCTTGGTGTGTTGTTTCATCCCAGGGACATTCAAGTTTCTACTAGGAAGAATAATCCCCTTTATTTTTAATAAACAAAAATAAACACTCTACATTGAACCTGCCAGCATCATTAGGCACCCAAGTGATTTCATTCAGTAACAATAATTTTATTCGTTTGACAACTTTGAAGGTTTTTATCTTTCCCTTCATTGTGTAGATTAGAAAACAGAAGTCAACAGAGGCCAAGTGACTTGCGCAAGATCACACAGATAAAGGAAGTTGTGAGGCTTGGATGTGACTCTTCTCTCAGTCCGCAGCTCGGTCACTGAAACACTAGACACCCTGCCCTGTGGTGCTGCCTTCTCCTGTGTGCTTATGAGGCTCAGCGCCTGTACTCCATTCACATCCTCTGTTCCTGCTTCCTTAATTCAATGTCTCCATCTCCCTGGGCTTTCTGCCTCCTGCTCAGGGCTGTATGTTCTTATTTTTGCATCTGCTCTCCCAGGTCTTCCAGTGCTGACCATCTGCCCTGATTCTGACCAGTGTCGGGTTCAGATTTACTCTTTCCAATCTCTCTCTGGTCTTTGTGAATGTGCAAATTCATCTCAGCCTAGAGAAAAAGCCTGCGTGATGCAGTGAGGTACCTTGGACAGAGTCTTCAACAGTCAAATTATTTCCTTAACTATTCTTCAATCAGAACCAGCTGTTGGGCACAGAGACATGTGGTGGGGCTGGTGCCATGGGGAAATTAACCTCCTAGGTGGTTAATAATGATGTAGTTGATTGTTTTCTGCACCTCAGATGCCATTAGTACAAATTGCATGGAGATCATTTGTTTAACAGATATGCACTGAGCACCTGCCCAGCACTGTTCAGGGTACTTGGAGATGCAGTGCTGAGCACAAGTTGACATGCATGGTGTTCTTGTGGAGGTTCTGATTCAATAAGGGAGACAATTTAAATTAAATAATTATAGTAATTCACATGTGATTAGAAATAGACATCAGGGCTATGATGGGAAGAAACACAGATGTTAGAATAAAGTCAAAAACCTGTGGCAGAAATCAGCAAAGCCTGGTCAGGTTAATCTCATTTTTCCTTTTATCCTTTTAGTGGCATCTATAGTTGTAAACGAGCTAACATTTATCGAGTCCTTGTAATGTACAAGTGGTTTCTTATAAGCACTTGATATGCTTTATCATATTATAGCTACACAGAAACTATATTAGCCCTATAAAATAGCTACTCTCACTCCACTTCAGTTTCTTCATTTATGGATTTTGGACAGAGCACTTACTTAACCTGCCCACAGTCTTACAGCCACTGAGCTGTGGGTGCTGAATTGAACACGGGTCTGGTTGACTCCAGTGCTCAAGTTTATAATGACTGTGGATCACACAGGGGTGTCCAACCTGAGACCCATGGGCTGCATGCAGCTCAGGATGGCTGTGAATGTGGCCCAACACAAAATTGTAAATTTCCTTAAAACATTGAGATTTTTTTGTGATTATGTGTCATATGATATATGATATATTTAATGTGTGGCCCAAGACAACTCTTCTTCCTCTAGTGTGGCCCAAAGACACCACCCCTGATTACATTAGGGAAACAAGGTGGACGTGTGTCAAGAGCCAGCAGGGGTTGTGACAAGTTGTCTCATGTCATAATTGGGCCCAGGATGGAGAGAGAGTGGCAAGATGTAAGAACAGTTAGGTAGAGTGATAACTGGTTGAACAAATAGACTCAAAGGGGATTTTTTGATAGATGAGCAACTAGATGAAGGCATATAATAGCATGGCCCAGGGCCCTGTCTGAAGCATTTTGTCAGTGGACCTAGGTAAATACATAAAATTGGAGCAGTCAACACAATTGTGGGTGAAAAATACTAAAGGGTGAAGCTAATATGCTGATTGATATGAGGCAAGAGTGTAAGATGATTTGTAAAATCCTTAAAGAGATCTGTGCTTTACTCTGCGATGTGTAAAATTTAGGGAACATATTAAAAACAAAAGAAATAAGAGACAGTGTTGCTTTACCTGAGCTGATCATTTATGGAAATAGGTATTTCACATGATTTTGGCACCTTATAGCGAGGTTACATAGACCAATTGAGTCATTTAGAGAAGCCAGGATGTTAAAAGCTTGAAAATACTTTCATATGAGAAAACTTTAAAACTTAAATGACCTTTTTCGCCATCTTGAAGCCTGTGGAGGAACAGGACTTCTACAACAACAAATATGTCTGGAAGGCTGTGGTCCAAGGCCATTTTTGCTGGCTATAAACGGGGCCTCCGCAACCAGAGGGAGCACACAGCCCTTCTTAAAATTGAAGGCGTTTATGCTTGAGATGACACCGAATTCTATCTAGGCAAGAGATGTGCTTATGTGTACAAAGCAAAGAACAACACAGTGACTCCTGGTGGTAAACCAAACAAAACCAGAGTTATCTGGGGAAAGGTAACTCGTGCTCATGGAAACAGTGGCATGGTTCGTGCTAAATTCCGAAGCAACCTTCCTGCTAAGGCCATTGGACACAGAATCCG
>VMDR010010843.1:7708-29912 GCA_007922815.1 Macrotus californicus
GGGGAGTGGGCTCACTGTATACTTCTAGTTTGCCACTTTTTATCTAGATAAATAATAGGCATCATTACTGTATTAATTATATGAGTATATTATTACTAAGGCAGCAAGCAACATTTTACAAGACAAATACTGGTTTTAAAATAATAATAATAACAATAACAAGAATAATAGCTAACAAACATTGAGTATTTACCATGTGCCAGCCAGTGTGCTAGGCACTTTAAATGAGAAATTCACTTAGTCATAGCAACAATCGTAAAAGATACTAGCCAATATTCTCTCTACTTTATAGATTTAAGCAACAACAAAACAAAGTTTCAGAGAGGTGAAATCAGTCATCAAAAGTCTCAGAGCTCCTAAGTAACTAAGCTTAAATACAAAGCCAGTTGTCTTAACACTGAAGTCCTCAGCGGGCAATTCTTGGAACTCTTTTCTATCTACTCCCACTCTAGCTAGGCCTATGGCTCTAAACAACTTCTCTGCAATGATGACCTTCAATTTTGGGTCTCCAGAGTGAACCTCCCCACTAAACTCCAAATCATATGCCAGCCAACTATTCCATATCTCCATCAGGATGTACAATAGACATCCCAAACGTGAAATATACAAAACCATATTTACCTTTCCCTCAAAATCTGCTCTTCTTTGTCACAGTTCACTGCAACTCCATTCTTGCACTTGCTCAGACCTAAAACGTTAGTCATTTTGAAACCTCTTTCTCCTACATGCCACATTAGCAAGGTACTGTTGGCTCTGCCTTCAAAACATATCCAGAACCCACCTCTGTCCTGCCCTCTCACCATTACAACTCTGGTCCAAGCCACTGCCATCTCTCACTTGGATTACTGTAATTGCCTTGATCTTGTTAGCATGCCTGGTTCCAAATAGTCTGTTCTCAGCACAAGGGTCAAAGTAATCATTTAAAAATATCAGTCATGACATTTCTCTTTTGAAAACCCTCTAGTGACTTTCTATCTCACTCAAAGTCCTTGCAGTAGCCTAAAGGCCCTATATTATCTGCAACCCCCACCCCATTTCCTCTCTGATTTCATCCCATAATAATCTTCTTTGGGAATTTTTATCTGTTTTATTAACTGAGGTATTCTCAGGATTTAGTAATAATGCTTGGCATATAGTAAGGTGATTCATAAATGTTGTTAAATCAATGAGAATTATCTGACTCCAAAGCCTATCCTCTTCATGATTCCCTTCTATGCATATACTGGTGGCTGTGCATTGAACGTGGTTGGCTGGACTCTTCAAAGTGGCTCTTATATGAAAGCTCCCCTTGTGGACCAACAGAGGAGATATTCAATCTCCTGGGGTGTCAAAGGCTTTCCCTCTTTGAAGCATGAGTCGGCCCAGGGTGCACCCTGACTCTTATGTAGTAGTTGCAAAGTTGATCAATAAGGGAATTTTGTAGAAATAGGCCAGAAAAGCAGCATTGCTTCTATAATTTAAAGACTATTGTTAGTTACTTCTGGATTTTTTTTAATGTTTTTTTTTAATTGATTGTTTAAGATTGAGAAAGAAACATCAATTTGTTGTTCCACTTATTTATGCATTCATTGGTTCATTCTTGTATGTGCCCTGACCATCAAACCCACACCTTTGCACGTTGGAACAACATTCTAACCAACTGAGCTACCCAGCCAGGGCTGGACTTTTTTTTTTTTTTGCAAGGGGGCGGGGCGGGGGGGGGCAGGTAGTTAAAAACTAAATAAAAACAAATTCTAGTAAGAGCCAAGGTAAAATTTTTCCATGGTCATGTAATATTCATTGTTACTCAACTATCTAGATGACATTCTGTAATAATTGCTTAATTTCTAGAAAAATATTTCTAAACAACTTAAGGATGCCAATGGCTTTTGTACAGGCCTCTCTTTTGGTTATACACACTGAGTTAGAATATTATGTTATGCAGCTTAGATACAACTCTAAATTGTTATTCTTCCAAATTATGTCTATTAATTCCAGTCTGCTCTATTCCAAGCTTTAGCTATTACCATTAGAGAACATTAGCTTTTGAATAACTAATAAAAAAAAATAATAAGGTGGGAGTGGATACAGACAAGGCTAGCTTTAGAGTGAGCTATCTAACGGCTATCAACTGTTAGTTAAATAAATGATGATACACTCATGTGATGGAATACCTGACTGTTATGCAGACACTTAAAAGCATGTGACATGAAGAAATGTTTGTGGTATAATGTTTAAATCAAAAAGTAGGTTAAGAGAGAGCTTCAGCTGAGCCTCTGTGCTTCTGGAAGTGTAAAAAGTAGGTTAAAAATAAGCATGTATAAGTTGACACAATTTTTGTGGCAGTTTATTTTGTTGAGATGTTAATTCTATGTGTTTGCCTATACCTTGCCTCTTGCCCCCATTAAAGCAAGTATCCAGACCTCAGATTTTTATAAAGCAAAAATCAAGGTCCTCTTAGAAACAACATAGCTCTCCCTGTCTTTTGAAATGAGAAGGGGGAGAAAAGAAAGGAAAGCCTTTGAGGGTGAGGTACAAGAGAGATCCTACAAGATTTAAAAGTCTGTAGCCTGCCAGTTGAGTGAACAGCCAAGACTCCTGTCTTGCTCTGTGACAGAGCCGAGGATGGTGGCACAACCTCAAAGAGGAAGGCTGCACCTGGGTGCAGGGGCTGCCAGATTCATTCACTTGATTCCAGCTTCTTGAGTTCCAAGGATGGTAAAGGAATACTGGAGTCATCAGACCTGAAGATGGCATAGAGGAAATTTAGCAGTAAATCAATGTGTAGAGACAACCAAATAATTTGAGGTTATTCCAGGTATTTCCACAATAATTATTGCCCTAGAAACTTTGTACAACTGTAGATGGAGAGGAAATTCTCAATAATAACTGAGATTGAATTTCTACCAGCATGGCAGGTGTTAAGATTCAAATTGACCTAAAGAAATGCAGGATTTTTTTCTATGGAATAAGAGTCTCACCTGTAATATGCAATGAACACACAGTTTATTACGTATTATAAATATTGGAAAATATATTTTCAGGATAATTTCTCTCGATTCTTTAGAGAGATGTTGTAGGGGGAAAATCACTAAAATTTTTAACTGTGATTTTCTCTAGCGGATGACAGGGGAGTATTCATACTGTGCACTTGAAAAAAATTTAAATAAATGTGTATTCTTTTTATAATTGTGGAAATTATAAAACCAACTGCAAACTGACTTTTTTTTCCTTTTACTTGTATATCTGAGCAGGTAGAAAACAGGAAAGGGCATACATCATAATCTTAGATTCTACTTTCCAGCTGTTTTAGACCTACTGATATTGTTTCTAGGAGTATAATATACACTCAACTTCAACAAAAGATAACAGGTTTCTCTCACATTAAAAAAATTAGTGTATATCTCCTGCACCCCATAAAATTTAAAATATTACTGTATCAGTCAGGGTACCAGCAAGAAATAGATGGCACACTCAAAAGGGTAACTGAGGGAAGTATCATCAGAATGTGGGCAGGGAAACAGCAAGAGATAATGCAGTACCATTGTCAACCCAGCACCAACATGGAGGGAGAAAGAGTAATAAATACTCTGTCTCCTATTGCCTTCGATTTCCTGCTAGAACCCTACATCAGCAGAGTTCAACCAGAAGCCAGAGGAAAGGGACTTGCTGCTGTAATCCATAAAGGGTGACGTAGATACATACGGGTAATAAGACTATCTAGCACAGTGACATCAAAGTACAAGCAATTCTACCATTTCACTGTAAATATTTCCAAATTTAAAGATTTTTACTAGAAGAATACTAGAAACACACAGTTTTGGACATCAGTTTTTGGTACTATGCAATATATAACAAGAATATTCATTATAGTATTTCTGTAATAGCCAAGACTTGGAAATAATCTAATTGCCACTCATAATTAAGAAAATTATTGTATTTCCACATAATGGAATACTATGAAGCTGCTGAAAACCATATAGATCATTACTAATGGATACGAAAAGATGGCCATAACTTTTTAAGTGTAGTATTCATTCAATAATATTTATTAAGCACTAAGTATGTGCTAGGCATTGTGCTAGGTGCTGAAGAAACAAAAGAGGACAATCTGTTCATTTAAATCTGTAAATTTAATCCACTAAGTTAACAGTGATTTTTTAAAATGACAACTAGTATTGTTGAATTTAAGGAGGAGTGCACTCATATACTACTCTTCAGAGTATAAGCTGGTAAATATTTCTGGAGGGCAACCTAGCACTTCTTATCAAAAGCCTTAGAAATATCAATTTCATTTGATCCTTCAATTCCATTTTTATGAATTTTTAAAAAGCTTTTATTTATGTATTTTTAGAGAGAGGAAGGGAGGGAGGAAGAGGAGAGAAACATCAATGTGTGGTTGCCTCTCTAGCGCCCCCTCCTGGGGACCTGGTCTGCAACCCAGGCATGTGCCCTGACTGGGAATGGAACCAGCAACCCTTTGGTTTGCAGCCCAGGCTCAATCCACTGAGCCACACCAGCCAGGGCTATTTTTATGAATTTATTCTAAAGAAAAGAACACAAATGTACATGAAAAAATATATCAAATAGCTCATAAATGAGTTGCTTGGGAGAAAGGGTACCTAAATACTAAACAATAGGGACTTGAATAAATAAAATATATGTTTATAAGGTGGAATACTAGGGAGCCTAGAAAATATTTAACCTAGAAAATATTTAGCCTAGAAAATGTCCGAAGTGTATAAGTGCAAGGGTTTAAAAAGAGTGATACTAAATTGTCCTGAACTTGGGTAGATCACTTAAGTGATATGAGTCTGTTACTTTATCTCCAAAGCTCAAATCGTTAAGGACCCTTTCAATACTTACCTAAGTCTAGACACTCATCCTTTCTTCGCTATAAAGTCATCGTTGGCAGTCGATAGATGTTAGGTTGGCACTTGTTTGCTGAGCTGTCCAAAACTTTTATCTGGGGACTTTCTAAAAGATGCTCTCAAAAGAGAGAATACATATTTTTGAAGAAAATGTCCATTTTTTTCTCAGTGGCCTAATCTACCAGGCACCATGCTTGGTTTTGAGGGCACAGAAAGACATTAATGCCTCCAAAGAGTTCAAAGTCTGGTGGGAGGAAACCGATGATAATGACGCAGAGTGATCAATGACAACAGAGCCATGACAGGTGAGTTCTCCTTTTGGATTCCAAAATGAAAAGAAAAGCGTGTACACAAACAACATACTCAAGTAAGAGTATGGTTGACACACAGAAAACGGACTGTTATTTTGTGGCCTTTCTTGTGGTAGTCTTGTTCTTCTTACAGTCACAACACCCCAAATTTCTGTGGATGAGAGGTTTAGCTGCATATTCGATCACCCGAGTCGAAGCTGTCGTCTAGAGCGATTTCAGGTGCATCCGGCAAGGCCAGTGAGAAACTGGAGAGTTATCTGCAACTCACAGGTAAATCACGAGGATGCAAGCAGCGTTAACTCTTAGCGGCCACGGGCATTTCAGACCAGGGTTTCCCGCCAATCTCAGTTCCACCTTCTCCCGGGGCCCCGCCCACTTTTGAGCGGCGGAGAGCTCTGTGGGCGGGGAAGCGTTGGGAGCCAATCGATATCTCTGGAATAGACTGCTCTGTCCTGCGCCTCTGCCGTCAAAATCCCGCAGACTTCCCTGTAGATCGCCGAGCGGTAGTTTCGGCTGCGCTGCGTGATCTGCCGCTTTGCAGGAGGTGACTGCCAGGTCTGCGTCGGAACCATGGTGCGTTGGATTCCAAGCCGAGGCAGGGTTGGGGCAGAGGTCCGCTAACTGGACGATGGCGAGCCGCGTCTCCTGCCATCCTTAGAGCGGTCGGGGGCCACGGGGCGTGGAAACCACAGCAGTCAGGAGGGTTCGGGCAGTGATTCAGCATCTCCGGCCTGCCGGGAAGAGGGGCGGTCGGGAGTCAGTGCGGCCTTTCTCCTGGGTTTGTTTCACTTTCTGCCGGGCCTCAGACACTGTCTTCTCCGTGACTTAGGCGAGTTCGCCCCTCAAGTTCCTTCGGTGTAGTAGATGCTGAGCAGTACTGAATGGCCCCTCGAGCTCTACATCAGGGGCGTGAGAGGAGATAATAGGGACTTGACTGGGAGGCCTCCCTGTACTGCCAGTGCGAACTTGACCCCAGGGCTTGGGTTCCTGTACCGCGTGCATATACCTGCTGGGTCTATCTCATTTTTCTCTCCACTAGAACTCGATCAGAAAAGGCCCTCTTCAGTCACTTTTTCCAGTCACCTAGTTTTACAGATGAGTAAACCAAGGCCGAGAAAAGTGATGTTATCAGGATTACAACATAGATCTCAGGGCTTCCGGTTCTCAACCTTCTCACCCTTATGACTTTTCCCAAGTACTGTTCTGATAGGCCTGTTTTAATGTCGCCATTAAAGCAGTAATGGTTCTGTCGCTGTAGCTATTTGAGTCCACTTCTGACATCCTCAGGACTTTTTTGTATTTATTCATTCACTATGATTGCCTGTACTTAAAAGGCAGCATTTTAAGTGTAGTGAGGGTTCAAAGATAAATCAGACATGTCCCTAATCACAATATAAGGAAGTAAGGGACATGTAGGTAAAGAACCGGTGGGAGAATTATGGAATCAAAAAAAGGAGAAAACTCAAGAGATAGACATTTGAGCTAGTTATTAAAAAATTGCTTTTTACTATATTGGGGCCTGTTATAAGGGAAGAATATAGGCAAAGATAGGAAAGAAAGTTGACACAGGAACTTCTGTAATTGGCTGAACCCCAAAGGAGTGCTGTGGGTGTCGGTTGGACTGGAAGTTAGGTCTCATCTACATCTGATTCCTCCGCCCCCACTAGCTCATGGTATATGCAGAATTGGCTTGCAGCTGAGTATATGCAGTAGTAATCTTACAGTGAGGTTGTATTAATAGCATTGTGATGTTGAATGGAAACATCAGAAAACTTTTTTTCTTAAATGGTAGAACCAGTTAAGAGGTGGGATTTGTGATGTTCTGATATTAATAGGCCTTTTTTTTCTTTTACTTTCAGTTTCGCAACCAGTATGACAATGATGTCACTGTTTGGAGTCCTCAGGTAAAATGTTTTATACTATTTCTGTGAAGTGGATTTTGGTGGCAACTGTATGCTTAGAACATCATGAGATTGTAGGCTGGGAGAAAATGGAATAGAATCATTGTAGACATTCCTGGGACCTAAATTTATCATTAAAGTAAATTTCCTGGTTTAAAAAACATCATTTGAGATTTAACTGTGCTCATCTGAGATTTTAGAACTCTTAAATTTTGAATTTATAAATGAGTCTTGTACGATGACTCTTTTTTCTTTAGGGCCGGATTCATCAAATTGAATATGCAATGGAAGCCGTCAAACAAGGGTCAGCCACAGTTGGTCTAAAATCAAAAACCCATGCAGTGTTGGTTGCATTGAAGGTAAGTAGAGCAGTAAGTCTGTCTTCCTCCTTTAGAAAACAGAACTATCAAACGTAAGTGTCACTATATAGATAATAAAATTGCAAACTTCTTTTTTTATCTCTTATAATGTCTGTATTTAGAGAGCACAGTCAGAGCTTGCAGCTCATCAGAAAAAAATTCTCCATGTCGACAACCATATTGGTATCTCAATTGCGGGACTTACTGCTGATGCTAGACTGTTATGGTGAGTATGATCATGAAAAACAAAAGAAACATCCCTTTGACCTACAATTGATTTAATTTCTGGAAAATATTTAGGTAAGATATGTTAGGAAGTTCTCTTCTAGAGTGTTTATAAGTTAAGATTGTGAAAACCTTAGTGGATTTGGGCTTGGTTACTAGGTATTCCGTTTCTTGATCCCTGTAATGGTAACAAATAGAATTAAGCATATTAACACTTTGGAAAAATCACTGAATAATGTGATACTTGTTAACTCAGTGTATATTGTTTGAGATGATGTTATGTCTAAGAAGAGCTTGACAACTTTTTTCTGGTTTCTAAGAAACAGCTGAACTGCCCTTGCTTTCTTTAATACACCTGAATTTATCAGGCATTTATTTTTTTGCAAAGCTTAATTCTGGATACTGCAGGGTATACAAAGGTGAATCAGACATAGCTCTTGCCTTTCAGGAACTGGAAATCTAGTAGTATGTCTGTAAAACAGGTAGAAAGTGGAGAGTAATAGATTTCTGTGGGTGCCCAGAGGAGATCAAGATTATTTCTAGTTGAGAGGCATTGTGTAAATGAAGACCTTGGGCTTTGAAATCACACGGATTGAGTTTACTTCCCACTCTTCCACTTAGTGTCTGAGATTGGGCTAGTTATGTAACCTCTCAATTTTTTTAGTATCTTTTTCATGGTTATTGTTAAATAGCCTAACATGTAGACCACTTAACAGTGCCTTCAGGTAAAATGTGAGTGTGTGTATTGGGATATGGGAGGTAATACACCAAAACTAAGGTGTGTGAGTGGGACTTTATAGGGGAAAAAAGAGTGTGACCACCAAGGGAAAATAGTCATGCTGATGTTTAAGATTTTCAAGTTACCCAGCAAACTCCTGCTCTCTCAGGTCAAGCTGTATAGTGACAGCATTATTGGTTTCTGTTAGCTCTTGAAAATGTACAATATATTGCATCATCAAACCTTTTATTTAATCCAGTCTGTCAAAAATACTGTCATGTTCACAGATAATCAATATAAAATCTATTGAGCTGTTTTACACTGTTTTTTATATTAAGTCTTTGAAATTTCTTGTGTGTTTTGAACTTAAGATACATTTCAATTTAGACTAGCCACTTTTTAAGTGCTCAGTAGTCACATGTGATTAATAGCTGCAGTGTTGGGGCAGTGCTGTTTTAAACAGCCTTGGGAGGTAGACTTTAAAGTGCTGAGCAGCTTGGTTCCTGCACTCAACATTCAATCACTAGATGTGACATACAAATAAATTGGGCAAAGCCACGCAGAAAGAACGGCGGGTATCTCTTGTTTATGCTCTTGGCTTTAAGAGGCATGGGTCTCCTTTTCCCCAAATGTCAGACTTGCTTGAATCTTGTCAGGGTTGACAATCCAGAGTCCAGTATTTCCACTAGAGTTCTTATGGATAGAAGTAGCATTGCCAAGAACATATAACAATGCCCTGGTATGGATTCTATTTCTTGAAATTGCTCTGTTAAGGGACTTTTTGTCAGCTTTCAAGGAAAAAATGAGTAGTTACACTTTTTGCTGGCTTCAGACCTAGAATTTAAGACAGTCCTGTTCATAGTTGGAAGAATAAGGGAAGAAAGAACGCTCTGTTTTTCTTCCTCAGCTTTCTCTCTCTCCTATAAATGCGCTGAGACAAAGGTTTTTTTTTTTAATTTATACTTTAGGGTGTTTTTTAAATCTCATGTGAGCTCCCCGTCCCCCCACCCCCGAGTTTGTTACAAAAGTGCACCCTTCCATGTCTTTCTGGTTCCCGAATGTAACCCATGTAAAGGTTTGGAAGAAAGCAGAAAAATCACACTACTTTAGTCAGATTTGAATAGCTCTGTGACTTAAAATTACTAATTTTTCTTGTTTCTTTTTTAGTAATTTTATGCGCCAGGAGTGTTTGGATTCCAGATTTGTATTTGACAGACCTCTTCCTGTGTCTCGTCTTGTAGCTCTAATTGGAAGCAGTATCCTTTTTATGTTACAATTTTGGAAATGAATTTTAAAGGATTTTGATACTCCTTAAGTCAGTTGTTAGGAATATGATAATATATACATAGATAAGATTGTGGGAAAAGTTTAGTTACTTTTCAATAGCAGAATGTTTAAAATTTAGAAGGAGAGTTATGGGAACTTTTACCATGGAAGAATGGGTTGTAAAATAAGGAATTGGCTTGCTATTTCATCGGCCCTTGTAAACCATTGATATTTTGCAGACATAGAAAAGTTCAATTTCAGGAAAACCAATCAAGCATCACTTTTAGAGAAAACTTAGAGATTTTATTGGTGGTTCTAGATGTCCTAAAAAATCCTTGGCTGCTCATATCTGAAACAAATGAAGTTCTCTTCATGGCAGGAAAACATTTGTTAGGACTCATTCTTGGGTTTGGTGGATAGTTGAACATTTTTTAACCCTAGACCAAAGAAAAATTGCTGTTTTATTTTCTTCTTCCTATGGTGGATTATGCAGCAATTAAGAAATCAAAGCTCTTTGTTAGTAATATTTAATTTGAAAATAAACATAGTACTTTATTCCTTGTTAGCACAGGCTTCTTAACTAGTTTAAGAGACCCAGATACCAACGCAAAGATATGGCCGAAGACCATATGGTGTTGGGCTGCTTATTGCTGGTTATGATGTAAGTTCATAGAGTATTTTTATATTTTAACGATTTTTTAAAACTGACTAGAAATTTTCTAATTTTTAGTTTAACCAAAATCAAGAGTTATATGTACTTTTTTCATATTTATAGGATATGGGTCCTCATATTTTCCAAACCTGTCCATCTGCTAACTACTTTGACTGCAGAGCAATGTCCATTGGAGCCCGTTCTCAATCAGCTCGTACTTACTTAGAGAGACATATGTCTGAATTTATGGAGTGTAAGTGATTTTTTTTTGCCCTTCCCAATCTTTATGTAGTGAGTTAACACAGTATCCTAAATGAAGAAAATTACCAGTCTTGTGGAAAGAGTTTTTCAAAAAATTAAGGTCATGAAGGCCCTGGCCAGGTAGCTCAGTTGGTTAGAGCATCGTCCCAATATGCCAAGGTTGTAGGGTTCGATCCTTGGTCAGGGCACATACAAGTATCAGTGGATGGGTGCGTAAATAAGTGGAACAACAAATTGTCTCTCTCTCCTACCCACCCTTTCTTTACCCCCATCCCACCCTCATCTCCTTTTCTCTCCCTCTCATAAAAGAAAATAGGCCCATAAAGTGTAAGTGTTTGTTATTTCTGTTACACAAGCTAACTTTTACCCTTTCCAACTACCACAGTAGTTTCATTCACCAGTAGGACTTTTTCAAATACAAATATGTGTCCCTAACCGTGAAGACTCTTGTTGGTTGGTCTGAAGAGTGTCCACACAGAATTGAGAAACACTGTACTAGCTACCAGTTTAAGGTCTGTTTACAACTTTTAGTTTTCTATGATTCTGTTCTTAACTTTTAGCCACACAGACATTTCTACATTTAGTAGTCCATAAACAAGTAAAAAGTCAGCGTAGTTGTGGGAAAGAAAAGTAAAAGATTTAAGATATGATAGGGCAGATTTTCAAGACCTTTGCTCGTGCAAAGGTCTTAGATTTTAACACATGCTTTTTAAATCACTTACTGAGGTGATCATGTGGGGTATTTCCCCCCTTTCATTCTGTTGTGGTGTATTGCATTCATTGACTTTGGGGGTTGGTTGGTTTTCTTTTAAGATTTTATTTACTTATTTTTAGAGAGAGGGGAAATGGGGGAGAAAGGAGAAAGGAACATCGATCAGTTGCCTCTCTCATACCCCCAACCAGGGACCTAGCCCACAACCCAGGCATGTGCCTTGACCAGGAATCAAACCAGCAACCTTTCGGTTTGCAGGACGATGCCCAACCCACTGAGCCACACCAGTCGGAATGTTAAACCATCTTGCATTCCTGGGGTTCAGTTTGCTGGTATTTTGTGGAAGGTTTTTGTGTGTGTCTATAAGTTGAATTGATCTATAGTTTTTTATTTTCTTATGATACCTCCGTCTAGTTTTGGTATCAGGATAATATTGGCCACATAGAAAGAGTTGCAGACTCCTTTCGTAAAGAGCAGACAGTTTCTAGCGTTTCACAGAACACATTCTACAAAACTTTGAGTTTTATCATTTGTGAATAAGGATTTTGATTTAACTTACCATAAGAAAAAGTCAAATTTAGTAACAAAAGCCTTATGTCCTCTTATTAAATAAAACAGTAATCAGCAATGTTATTATTATTAGAAGATTATAGGGATAAACATTTAACTTTTGACTGTTTTTATTGTGATATATTTAGTATGTGACTAAAATGATGATTTCGGTATATAGACCCAGCAAATAAAAGAAGCCTAGTTTGAAGATAGAATTAAGAAATAATTGTGAATTTATTATATAGGCAATTTGAATGAATTGGTTAAGCATGGTCTGCGTGCTTTAAGAGAGACACTTCCTGCAGAACAGGACCTAACTACAAAGGTAAATATCAGTAAATATCTTATTTTCTAATTGTAGATATTAACAATACAGTTTAATCATTTATTGTGTAAATAAGTAATAGAGGAGTATATACTAATAGTTCTATAATTTGGGGGATGGTTGCTTTGGCTTATTCTTTCTCTTTAAGCTACTCACTAAGCGATCTGATTTTGAAATAATTTTTTGAACGTTTTTTTTTTGCTTTAAAGCCAGTAGATAAAATGTTCTTTACTTCTTCAGCAGATAAGAGTATCTTCATATTTTTAATTCAGTCTACAAATACGTGTATGTTTTAAGCACCTCCCACATGTAGGCACTAAGCATTAACAATGTGGTAAACACAGTGAACATCTTGGTTATTATGGTACATATATCTAAGTGGGGGGAGATAGATGATATACTTGTAAGTAAATTATATAGTATACTAGGAAGTGATAAATGCTATAGAAACAATAAAACAGTTTAGGAGGGGAAAGAATGACCAGTTGGGTATAGGAAGGCGGTATGGTGGGTATACTTTAAAATAGGGGTCAGGGATGGCCTCACTCAGAATGTGGAATTTGAGGAAAAGATCTAAAGGAGATGAGTGAGTAAACCATGCAAATGTCTAGAACAAGCTTATTTCAGGGAACACAAGTGCAAGAGCCTTGGGTCCAGAATGTTTCTAGTGTTCGCGACAAGGAGGCTGGTAGTGTTGGAGTCAGTGATCAAGAAGAAAGGGAAGCTAGAAAAGTAATGGAGGCCAGATTGTGTATGTCCTATAAACCGTTGTAGGTACCTTGGATTTTACTCTGAATGGGCTATTAGAGTTTGAGCAGAGGAAAACCAATTTGACTTAGGTTTTTTTGTTTTTAAGATTTTATTTACTTATTTCTAGAAATAGGGGGAGGCGGGAGAAAGAGGGAGAGAAACATCAATCTCTG
This sequence comes from Macrotus californicus, assembly GCA_007922815.1. NCBI lineage: Eukaryota > Metazoa > Chordata > Mammalia > Chiroptera > Phyllostomidae > Macrotus > Macrotus californicus. The sequence continues at coordinate 20,764 of VMDR010010843.1, forward strand.
GTTGCCTTTTGCATGCCCCAATTGGGGACCTGTCCCGCAACCCAGGCATGCGCCCTGACTGGGAATCGAACCAGTGACCCTTTGGTTCACAGGCTGGCACTCAATCCGCTGAGCCACACCAGCCAGGACTGACTTAGGTTTTAAAAGAGTCACCTGCTTGCCATTTTGAGAACAGATTATAGTGGGCGCATGGGTGGAAATAGTTTTAAGACTTAAAATAAGTCAAGTGAGAAAGTGTGGTGGATTACAGCCAACTCACAGAGTTGGAGATGATGAAAGGGGGGTTCAATTTTGGGGGTGTTTTGAAATTAGAGCTGCAGAAACCCTGGCTTGTGTGACTCAGATGTCCCATAAACCGAAAGGTTGCCAGTTCAATTCCCAACCAGGGCACATGCCTGGGTTGCAGGTTTGATCCCCTGTTAGGGCCCATGCCAGAGGCAAACGATAGATGTTTCCCTCTCTTTCCCTCCCTTCTCTCTCTTTTAAAAAAACAAAACAAAAAAAAAACTTAAAAAAAAAAAAAGAAATTAGCATCAAAGAAGTTTGCTGACAATTTAGTTGTAGAGGTGTGAGGGGAGTGCCTTCAAGGTTTTTGGCCTGATAAGAGAAGGACATTTATGATTTACTGAGTTGAATATGACAGTGGAAGGGATCGGTTTTGGGGTAGAGGTTGTGGAAGAAAATCAGGCAGTTAATTTGATTTGAAATTTGAAATGCCTGTTGTTTGTCCATTTGGTGATACCAAGTACACAGTTATCAGATGAGCACCCCCTGGAGTTTTAGTAGAGAATGGTCTAGTCTAGAGTTACAAATTTTGGAGTATTTATATATAAATAGCTTTTAGAGACTAGATTGGATGAGACTGCTAAAAGAACTGAATAGTTAGACAAGAGGTTTAAAACTGGGCCAAGGGGACTCTAACCTTTAGAGATTGGGAAGTGAGTAGGTATTAGCCAAAAGGACTAAGGAAGATGACCAGGGAGGTACAATAAAAACCTGGAAAATGAGACATCCTTAAAAATAAATGAAGAAACTATTTCAAGGAGGAGGAAATGAAAAATTGCTAATAGATCAAGGAAGATGCGGGTTGGAAATTGACCATTAGGTTAGTAATGATGTCACGGGGGACTTAGGGAACAACGTTAATGGAATGGTGAGGCAAAAGCCTGTTTGGAATGGAATCAGAAGAGAATGGGAGAAGAGCAGTTGGTGGACAGGTCTTTGAAGGATATTTCCTGTTGTGCGTCCAGAGAAATTGGGTGGTGATTGGAAGTGTAAAAAAGGGGGGGTTTGTTATTTTGGTTTTTTAAGATGGGAAGTATACAGCATGTCTATTGCATGAAAATAATCCAGCATAAAGGAAAATATATGTAGGAAAAATATGACAGAAGCTGCTGGACCATCTTCCTTCAACAGTACACAGGTGGAAAGGTAGGCCTTTGACAAGAAATTGGATGATTCATTCACAGTAACAGGAAGGGAGAGAATGTAGGGACACAGATATGGGAAAGAGTGGATACTGTGGGAGCTTGTGAATGTTCTCTTCTTAATTTGCTTTTATTTACTCAGTGAAATGGCAAGGTTTTCAGCTATAAGGAGAATGGGGAATAATACAGTTGTCCAAGAGAATAGGATAATATTGAATAATCTCGGGACCTGTATGGTACAATGCAGGAACCACTAAGGGCCTCCTTGAGGCTAATGACCAATCAGCATATTATAAATCCATTTGGTTACAGTGGTTGAATAATTACTATTTAATATGTGTATGAAGACTTTATAACCTGCATAATCTTTTCTGAACAAATTTTCCTGTTATCAAAATACTATTTTTGAAAAATTAGGAAAGTACATTAAATATTCAAAATTTGTTTAAAATACCTAAAATGCCATCACTCCAAGATGACTATCTTTTAAAACTTGGATACAGCCCTGTCTGGTGTGGCTCAATGGATTGAGTACTGGCCTTTGAACCAAAGGGTCACTGGTTCAATTCCCAATCAGGGCACTACTTTGTTTGTGGGCCAGCTCCCCAGTAGGGGATGCACAAGGGGAAACCACACAATGATGTTTCTCTACCTTTCTTTTTTCCCCTCTCTCTAAAAATAAATAAGATAAAATCTTTAAAAAAATAAAATTAAAGTTGGATATGCAGTTGCCTACTGACATTTACAGTTCGGAAAAGTTTGCTCAGGTATCTGGCTTCCTAATTTCATGTTTTTTACCGAATCATAGAAAATGGCCTAACCCTGGCCAGCTAGCTCAGTTGGTTAGAGCATTGTTCCAATACACCACGGTTGGGAATTCAGTCTGTGGTCAGGGCATATACAAGAAATAAATGATGAATGCATAAATGAGTAGAACAACAAGGCAGTGTTTCTCTCCTCTCCTCTCCTTCTCTCTCTAAAGTCAATAAATAAAATTTAAAAAGAAAAGAAAAGGAAATGGCCTATATATCCTTATGCCTAAAATTTTCACTAAAATTTTAATTTTACAGGGACTATTTTGCACTGGTTAGCAAGCCCCCACCAAATTCAGCTCTTTAGAACCCAAAACTTAGTTTCTTTGTTTAGTAAGAAACATCGTGTCTTAACTTACACAAGAAACAAATTGATTATTTCTTAGGAGTTAGGCTCACTTCCTAGTAGGTGGTTTCTCCTTCACACTTATATACAGCACATTCCCATTATGAGCTTATTTGCAAATTTTCTAGATGACATAGACCTTGGGGGTTACTTATGATTATCAAAAGTGAGTGTTTAAATCTGCAGATTACAAGGGGTTACTAGTTAAGTCTTATTCAAGTGTTATGTAAATTTTTATTCATTTTTCTCCCAACATTTTATCATAAGCATTTTCAACCTAAATTCTCTTGCTTTTTTTATTTTTACTTTTTCCCGTCCTCAGAATGTTTCCATTGGAATTGTTGGTAAAGACTTGGAATTTACGATTTATGATGATGATGATGTGTCTCCATTCCTGGAAGGTCTTGAAGAAAGGCCACAAAGAAAGGCACAGGTATATAACTAATCATAACACAAGGGACTTCAGTTCTATAGTAAACTGCCATTCCTAACCCATCTTTGTAAATCTACCATTTTGTCCTTAATTATTGAGATAAGCTTTTAATTCAAATAGCAGTAGGAAAACTAAGCTGAGTAAAGTGAAGTACTGAAGGGACAGTGATCTCCATAAACAAGAAGGGTTGATTAGTTATATACAGGGGTTGGCAAAAGTAAGAACCAGCAGCGTTGAGAAGTGGCGCTGTTGACTGCAGTGCCGCGCCGCTGGTTTGTTCGACCGGATTTTGCTGTGTGTGTGAGCGCTGGAGGGAAAGGGCATCTAAAATGATGTGATTGCTACTGGTAGTGACGAAAAGGCGGCCTTTTACTGAGCAACACAAAGTGTGATAAATGCTAGAATGGCTTAATGATGCTTAGATTTTCAGAACTGTAAAATTATATTTATTTCTTTAAAACCCTTTGTTTAGAAATTTTAACAGGATAAGGAACTAAAGTTGAGCCTTTAATACATACGTAACCCCTTTTTCTCATAGATTATAATGTAATATCGCACATTTTCTTTTTTCTTTCTTTCTTAAGCCTGCTCAGCCAGCTGATGAACCTGCAGAAAAGGCTGATGAACCAATGGAGCATTAAGTGATAATCCCCTGGTCTATATATGTATTATCAAATGTGTAAGAATGCAGGAACATGACCTGATGACAATACTCTATCCTTTGAACCAAAAGATGCAGTGGTAGAATGGTATGTTTTAGGAATCAGTCCAGCTGTGAGTTTTTCCCAAGCAACTTCCCTGAAACCACATAACGGGATGCATTTTTCTTTGAGAGGGTCTATATAATCATTTTCTAGAAAGTATAGTTATCTGTACTAATGTTTTTATATGAAAAACATAGTGTCTTTGTGGTTTTAAAGACAACTGTGAAATAAAATTGTTTCATCTGCTGGTGTATTGAGTTTTTATTTGTTTCTTAAGTAGCTTCAACTAGATAAATAGTAGTCTGAGATTACAGTTGGTCACTTGCCATGTTTGTCAGATAAATTGGCTTATTTTTAGTGGTGGGGAAAAATAATACCTCTTATTGTTCAGGCCTTATACCAATTTCCCAGTGTATGGCCTGGCTGCATGAAAATTCATGGAGATTTGGTTCTGAATACTTTGGTCTCAGTGTAGGAAACTTCTGCAAAAATAACGGGAAATTTTAATCCAAAACCATCATTTCCGCTTATCCTGCCCAGCCACGCTCTGGCATAATGTTTAGGCTGCCTTCCATTATTCCTATGAGCTGTGTACCAAGATACTGCAAAACAATTTTTATCTTACACCATGAAAGTGAAATTAAAGAAAATCTGATTTCAAAATGAAAACTAACACAAAATTTTTGCTATTAAGAAGCCTAGAGGAGTTAATTTTTAAGATTCATATCTTTCTGGAGAAGAGCAGTTCCCTTAGAGCAAGGGTGTCAAACTCATTTTCACCCGGGGGCCACATCAGCCTTGTGGTTGCCTTCAAAGGGCAGAAATAATTTTAGAACTGTATAAATGTAACTACTAAACTGTTAAGGAGTTGAAATTACATTCGGCCCTTTGAAGGCAACTACCAGGCTAATGTGGCCCCCAGTGAAAACGAGTTTTGACACCCCTTCCTTAGAGACAGGGAACTTGGATTTTAGAACTAATTTTACTAATTAGCTGCTGTTTGCTTTGGGCAAGTTACTTAGCCCTATTTTAAGGAAATTCTTTGAAGAATTATTTTGAAGGTTAAATTGGTGAATTCGTGTGGAAATGCCTTGTATACCCCAGGATTCACAAAACGTTAGTTTAACTTTTTTCCAGGTGGCCAAAACTTAAGTATTAATAGGTTTAGACGTCTCTGTGACTTCTTGAGGGGAGAGTGGTTAACAGAAACCCTGGCAACCTTGTCGAAAGTCCTCTGACTCTGCAGGAATGTATGAGGTGCCCATCTCCACTCTGGAGTAGCCTCAAGAGTCTGCCACTGGAGCTTGGGATGAGGCCACAAGTATTGAACCATGTGGCCATTTAACCCACAATGGAGCTGCATCAAACACAGGTGACTTTCACAAACAAATCCTGGGTGAGAGGGAGTCTTCCCACTTGCCTTCAGACTCAATGGGTGTGTAATCTGGTGAAGGAGCATAACTGGGAAATGTCATAAACTGCTCTATCCTCAAGCAGGTCTCTTCCCCTGTGCCTTTCCTGGCATGAGCCTTCGTCTTTGTGAAGTGATTCTGTTTAAAGATTGTATGTACATCATTTTCGTACACTGTTCCCTACATGTAAACAAGTTACTTCGCTGGCACTCAGTTGGGGAAAAAGAAAAAACTGATCTGTATTGTACTTTGGGGGCAATTTTGGAAATGTTTTCAACATGTGATTTTAGTCTTACATACTGACTTTAGAAATTAAAATTTTCCTCACAAGATTCATTCCCGCTGTACAGAGTTCATTGCGATGCCTTTTCATGTTTTGTCTACTTGTTACCCTTGGTTATTCCATTTGGTCTGTTAATTATAAACAAAACTCCTGATTCTTCATAGAACTTGTCACTTTGATATAAAGATAATATCCAAATCGCCTGGAATTTATTATCTATATTTGCATCTTTGAAGAACTGGTACGGTTAAAAATAAGAGGCAGTAAAGTCGGTGACAGGATTGAGGTAGTCCCAGCTTCTTCGGTGTCGCCATTTTGTGATTTGGCTTAAGTCTCTTTTTTTCTAGGCCTTGATTTCCTGGACATGTAAATTTTTATGATTCTTAGTATATGACAAGGTCCTTGCTCTCAAATAATTTATAAGTCAGCATTCAAAATGATGTGATCGCATGTTAAAGTGAAAATAAGTCCAAGACAAAAGTGTACATTTATAGCAAGGCAGGAGAAAGGGCATTTAAGGTTCTGATAATCTGCTCAACAAGCTCTGTATTTACACTGCCTATGACAATTTTAAGTGCATACCTTAAATGAGGTCTTATAGAACCTTTTTTTGCCTCTTTTCATATTTAATAGTTTACTGAATACCTTGGTCATGGTAAGCCTCAAATTTTATTCTGTAATACAATGGAGCCTCTAGGGCCACTGAAGTGGGTATGGTTAGTCTGACACCATCCATGGTGGCCCTAAACTGATAAGCTTTCTTAATGCTGTCTAGTTTTTATTTGAGGTGGGGACAGGGGTTTCATTTCACGCCAACAGATTGTCCTTTCTTGATAGGTGGGCTTGGAAGCCAGATACCTGCATTGATAAAAACTCCATGTGAGAAATGAATACACAGAAATGGAACATCCTGTTGTACACACATCTTGGATTGATCTCAGGGAATTAGGCTGAGTAGGGGGACACAACCAATCTCAAAAGCTTACATTGTCTAATTCATTTATGTTACACCCTTCAAATGACAAAGTTATAGAATGGGAAACAATTTAGTAGTTGCCAGGGGTTATTGAGGGATGTGGCTGTGACTATAAAAGAATAGGAATGATCCTTGAGATGGAATTGTACCTTGATGTAGTGATCACATGAATCTAAACATGGCAACTAAATACACAAATGAGTGCACTTAAAACTGGTGAAATGTGAGTGAATGTATGTATATCCCTGTCCATTTCCTGGATTTGATAATGTACTGTTATTATACAAGGTGCTGATTGGAAGAAACTAAAGAGTATATGGGATTTCTATATGTCACTGCAATTATCACACAGTTTAAAATGAATGCACAAGATTTGAGGAGCACTCAGAATGTGCTATAAACACATGGGTTTTTTGCTTGGTTGTTCCAAAAAGAGGAAATCTCAAAACAGCTGTATTCTAGATCCATGAGGCAGTATTTGTATTCTATCTCCATAACCAAGGTTAACCTGTTAATTAGGGTAGGTTCTGTCAGACCTCTTTGTATTCATAATATTTTGCTTAAGTCTTCAATTTTTAATTTTTTAATTGTTCAATTACAGTTGTCCCCATTTCCCCCCTAAAGGCTTCAGTTTTTAAAACAATAATGTAGGCAGCAGAGGATACCAAACCTCAAATGGGCAAAGTGGAAGGTGCTATGGCTGATGGTAGCTGTAACAAATGGGTCTTTGGAGATAGGTAAAATCCTTTAAAACAGTGACTGTCAACCTCCCTTTATGCATGACAAATTTATAATTTACTTGGTGTTCATAAAGGATCATGAAAGGGACAGTTACAAAAAGCAAATCACATGAGTGCGACTTTGATGTCAAGCAACTCCAGCCTAACTGCGGAGGCAGGAGATTCGAATTACTGCAGATGTTAAGAACGCAGTGGATCTTCCTATAATCTAGTGTCCCTTATGAGAACTTAAGTTACTTACCCAAAGAGTCTTAGTTACTTTCCCAGTTTATTAGTGGATGATCTAGAAAAGGGCTTCCGGCTGCCTATCTTGCGTTATTTTCCACTGGACCACAGAACCCTGTAAAATGTGCGTCCCCTCTCTCCAAACTTCCACCTCTTGGCTATTTTAATTCCCAGAATAAGAGACTATTGCTAAATAGTGTTTAAATGACCACAGCACTCAATTCAGACATGCAGGGAAAACAATAAATACGTTCCCACTCGTTTCTGCGGCCTAAACCACGCGTGAATGAAAGGAGAGAAACTTGGATCTATTGGCAGCGCGCAGCCGCAGGACGGAGAAGGCATGTCCTCTCTGCGTTGCCGTAGGAGCTAGGCGGCTGTCGCTTCGGTCGTCTCCCCGCCCCCTCCACGTCAGCCAAGGACTCTGCGGAGCCGCGGCTGCTGCTGGGGGTTGGAGGAAGGGTAGACGGTCCAGCGTTTGCCCCAGCTGCTGCCCCTCGAAGCCAGGTAGCGGGCCTCGAGCCCCCAATTCCAAAAGCATGGTGGGCTGGGCAGAGTCGGAGGAACTGGCTCTGTAGCGGGAAGATGCGGCAGGGGAGAGACTAGGCCGCTCGCGTTCGGGCCTGGAGAAGTGGGGCGAGGGGTATCGGAAGCTTTGGGCGGGACGCCCCGTCCCGGCCTGCGTGCTGGGCAGGGGTCTCCTCCCGCCGAGTCCCCCCGGGCTTGCCATTCCAGGCTGGGGCATGCTTTGCAGGAAGAAAGGGACAGGGAAGGGTCGTGGGGGTGCAGCGCACGGATAGAGGGATCCACGTACGCAGAATCGGGTCCCACTGTTAAACACGTTAAAACACTTAAAGGCTTTAGCAGAGTAATCGTGCACAGGGTCTCTTAACTCGAGCCGTTCAGATTGTATGTTATATTAAATCACTTCTATAACGTAGTGGGGCGGGGCCCGGGGACTGTCACTGTATGGTGGGCCTTAACTCTGCAGTACAGCATTCTAAAACCTGGGCGGGGGGTTGGAGTGGAAAATAATATATCGGAACTGACAGGTGCTTTATATATATATATTAGGCTCTATTTTTATGGGACACAATATAGATTGACCCAACCCTTCTAATACTTCAAAACTTATCAGCTAAACTGAATGAACTTTAGACAATAAAGATCACGGTAGTTATGGTGGTTTTTTTTTTTTTTTTCTTTTTCGAGGGGTGTTTACTTGTAATGATATCCTTGTATTTATTTTTCTAGATTTTCTGGCATCTATTATCCTGAAATCTTGTATCAAGCGTTGATTATCACCAGAAAACATGACGGCCGCTGAGAACGTGTGCTACACGTTAATTAACGTGCCAATGGATTCAGAACCACCATCCGAAATTAGCTTAAAAAATGACCTAGGTAAACTTTGATAATATTTTGAAAAAGACATGAAAATAAAAAGCTCATTTGCATTTCAAGTTCCTTTATAATTAGAAATGCTTAATTTTTGTCTAAATTTTTTCCTAGTATCTCTTCAGTAGACCTTTTGTCTTATTAAAAATGAAAACTTGTTACCTTTAGACTTTCAGTATTGGTTTTTTGAAATAAAACATCTCAGTTCAGCTTATTACAGGTGAAGAAATATAACTTATATAATAATTAATAGCTCGTTAGCTATTCCTAAAAATAACATAATGGCTTGTTTAGTTTAATATATTATGCTTAAGTATAGCTGATGATTCTTTGTAGGCGACAGGTTGAGAGAATGTGTTTTTGAATGTCTTAGTTCCTTTGTGCATTTAATGT
>VMDR010010844.1:0-29806 GCA_007922815.1 Macrotus californicus
ATGTGGGAGGTGAAGGTGACTGGGTTTATGGCGCGGTTGCGTCCTAACTACAGTGTGTGACGTGGGAGGTCGTATCCAGATCTCATCAGAGACACTGCTGCACTCTAAGTTGAAGATGTAAGTCACAGCAGGCTACAGAGTTAGTGACGGTGGTGAGGAGGGAGCCTGGGGGGAGGGGGTGGTCCTGTGTGCGGGCAATCGGCACCACAGAACTGATCATTTTCGAGTGACTTGAATGGTCTCAACCCTTAAATCAGAAATGGGAGTTTCGGGGAACAGTTTAAGGACCTGGAGTCCAACCAGCATGGATGGAGCCTGGATTTGCTGCTTTGGGAGTCAGTGACCTCAGCAAGTCACTTTTCCCCTGGCCTTTTTGTAACCACTGTCAGGCCCAGGAGCACTCGTGGAGGAAAAGGAAACCAGCGTTGGTGGGGTGCAGGCTCTTGGCCAGGCACTCATGAATGGTCTTTTAAATCCTCCCCGCCGCCCTGGGAGAGGGCGCTCATTAGTTTTCAGGTTATAGCTGAGGACGTCGAGGCTCAGAGGCTAAGGAGTGTGGCCAGGCCCACCCAGCTGCTAACTGACTTTCACACTCGGGGTTCCACCCTCTTTCTCTTTACCAGGAGTGTCTCTCAGAGAGAGCTGGCACGTGCACTGCACTTTCCCTGGCAGACATTATTCATCGCGGTAATCTTTAATGTGGAACCTTGACTGAACTTCGGAATCTTTCTCAACACAGTTCTAGGAACCCCCTTCCAGTGGATCTACAAGACGAAACCGTGTCGCCATCCCTGCGGAAGCAGACGGCGCAGCTCCGCGGAGCCCTTTCTCCAGCTTCCATGCCTGTGTTGTATTGCTGTTACTTGTGTGCATGTTTCTATCCCCGCAGTCGAAATCCCTGAGAACAGGCACACTTCGTGATAACCCTTTTATCCCCATCTCCTGACCCAGGATATGGCTTATAAAAGGTTGAATTAATATACTTAGATGAAAGCATCATAAACAGTAAAGCATTGTACGGTGTGTATTGGCTGTTCCGACTCCAGAACAATTGCCTGATATACAGAAATGAAGTCAGGAGTTAGCTGGGTGAGGGGGCAGGTAGGTCAGTTGCCCTGATGGGAGGGATTAGGGGCACAAGGATGAATGGATAGGTAAGGTGGGTAGAAGAACATGGGTATTGACAGCAAGGATTGAACTTTGCTAAGTACTGATGATAGATAGAGACTACCAATAATTGAGTGCCTACTATAAGCATTTTCTCAGCTCATTCTCTTAACAGCTCTGTAAGGAAGGTACGGTTGTCCTCATTTTACATAAGAGGGAGATGAGACTATGTTGACTCCAAAATCCATACTCTTAACTCACCCTTAGGCTGAGAATCTGAAAGGCCAGTTTGGGGATTTGACTCTGGTAGGGGTCAAATGACACATGGAGCCCATCACTGAGACGCAGGGCGTCTGTCCTCGGTTCACGGTACTCGCTTACATAAAGGAAGGAGGCTAAGGTGATGTGGTAGCAGAAGAAACAGTCTTTAGAATGGTCATTGAGTAAAGCTTTATTTCCAATTTATTGACAGCTCTTAAACTCCGGTCTTGTTAAAAATTACTGTAACTGGGGACAATGCTACTAACTTACATTCTTTAGCAAGCGACCCCTCTGGATGTGGCTGAAGATGAAACTGATGTCTAATAAACTCTCTTTTTGGGGAAATTGGATTATAACCACATTCTAGTGTAATAACGAAGCTATGCATGTGGTAGTATAATGTCAGAGCTTCTGGAAGCATTTAGAATGTGGGGGTATTGACAGACTCACTCCAGACCTTTGGTATTAGAACAAATAACAAACTACAAGTGGTGACATGTAGACTGGAAATTCACGGTTTCTAAGTCATTCAGATTCTAAAATAAGACGGTAAATGCCACAGGTGGTATGAGTGATTCATGTGTTCATTTTGCAGCTCTTGGTTATCTAGAGAATGAGGTAATTTGACCACAAGGTGACTCAGAGTGACACAATAGTAATTTTCTTCTGGGGGCAGGTCTTAGGAATTTGGGGTGGTGTCTTAGACTGAGGAGAAGCAGCAAACAGAAATTGCACGTAGTATTCTGGTGTCAACAAGCTTTTCAGTCTAACACAGAGGGTGAGTCCTAGTGCTGAAACTCTTTCAGATATTGGAAACCAAAACACAAGACCGAGGGACAGAATAAGCCTGTTCGGCCAACTTGTGTGAAAAGTGTGTAAAGTGGGATATTATTTCTCCTCTTACTATTCTGTAAATTAATGCATAGGATTAGGGAGAGGCACGCAGCCCAGATTGCTTGGTGCAAATCCAGTTTGCTGTGATTGATGTCAGCTGTTGTGAAGTTTGGGCAGCCAAATGTGTGTGTGGAAAATGAAGCCTTGGGTTTCCTCACATGCATAGCAATGCCAGCAGGTGACAGAAGGGAGGATGATCACACCTCCCCCTGCCAAGTGCAGGACATGTTCACAGGAGCTCACCCTGTAAGTGTAAATTGGAACTTCGTTGCTTAGACCGTCACCACAAGTGGAACTAGCATTGTACTTGCAATTCGTTTCAGTGTCCCAGGAAAAGAAGGGTTATGAGTGAGTGACTAAGCAGCTAGTTTTTCCTTTACCCTGTTTGTGGCTCCGAGCTTTGTTGGGTAGGTGCTGGTCTGTGGGTTTTCCTACTGGCGTACTGAGAGCCGGGTGGACAGTATGAGATGCCCCCTCCTTCAAGCTAACAGTCGCTTTACGTCCACCAAGGCATTTGTGTACCTCGTTTAGTCTTCACAGTACCTGAGAGAGGGGGAGAGAGACTTTCGATTCCCGATTTTGCAGATGAGAAACTGAACTATATTATAGATAAGCCCAAGGTTGTACAACCACTACAATGTTCAGTGAGCCCAGGTCTGTCTGAACCAACCTCCCCCTGCCCTCCCTCCTTCGTCCTTTCCCTTTTTTCCATTGGGAAATATTTCAGACATACAAAACAGAGAACCTAAGGAACACTCAACTACCCACCGTCCAGCTTAGAGAGTAAACAAGTTGAGCTGAAGCTTTCTGAGGATGCTCCTTCTGTTACATCATTCGCCAGGACTACAGAGAGGGTTATTCAGAAATCTTTAGGAAAGCTTTTAAACTGGATGGGACTTTCAAAAAGTGAATGACTTGAAAATTTTACTTAGACTCCAAAAAAGTGACAAAGAGAAGTACAGCGATGCTGCCTTTGTCTCGAGAGGCATAAGGTCTAATTGGGAACCAAACGGACGGGTTGAAAGAGGAAGGCTTCTTTAAAACAATGGACGTGAGATACTTCGATACATGCCAAGTACTCTGGTAGGTGGGGTAGGGAATTCAGAGATGTGGTCTCCACCCCTGTGCGGAAGAAGCTCATTACACAGTAAGCTGAGTGCTGGAGAGCTTTGATGGGTATTTCCTGAAAAGATAACACGCTCACATTGGGCTCCTGCAGATGTATAATAGAAATTAGACTTGACATGCAAGAAGTGAATTTAAATAACCCCAAATTACATAAAAAGTTCAAGCTGCTTGAGAGAGAATAACAAAGTGATGTTGGGTTTTTAAAAATGTATTTTTAAATGTTATTCAGAGTCAACCCCCAGGTTAGTGTTAACTTTGGTAGAAATCTGACTTCTTCTTGGTGATTGCTCCAAAGAAAATATGCGGGAAAATGGAAGATGACAGGTCGATAGTAGTCAGTACACTTTCTAATATAAGGATAAATGACGAGACAGTAACAAAGTATTTTAAAAGCCAGCTGGGCTATTAATTCTTGGGATCCAATTTTAAGTATTGTAATGTCATTACCTGCAAGCCTGGATTTGGTTTTAGGTTTACTCAGGAATCACGAGGGTACTGCTCACAGATGTCTGTTGCCTACTGGAGCGTTCCAGAACACAGGCAGCTTTGGAACCATGGGGCAAAGTCAACATTACTAAGTGCACTCCAAGCTCAAGGCAGTGCAGGCTGTGGGAGCCAAGGCTTTGTGTCGGGTTGTGCAGCTAGCTCAGGTTTCATTGTGTGTTTGAACAATGGAGCACCTGTCTCCAGGGGAGGGAATGAGAGATTTGCACAACTACTAAAGGCAGACTCGCAAATATGTTCCGTTGTCGCAAGATACCGATCCCGTACAGATGCCTTTACAGTAGCCTGGTAACACTGTGGACCCTTGAAATTACTTTGTTCCTGTCTGAATAAGGGGAGTAGCCTTTTTGCAAGCTGAAACTGTTGGTTTGGTGATATCAGTCATATCGGTCAGGTCTCTTTGTGTGTGTGTATGTGTGTGTGTGTGTTATTGTTGTTTGTTTCAAGGAACAGGAGCTCCCTCTGCAAATGACTTAAAAAGAGAATTTATTGGCTCACCTAGAGCGTACAGGATAAGATGAGGCATGGCTATAGTTTCTCCATCTGGTCTCTCCATCTCTGTTTTCCTCTGTGCTGGCTTCATTCTTAGCCCCTTTTCTTATAGTGGTCAGACAGCTGGTATCGACCTCACCCCTGCAGCCACACAGCTCTAGACCAAAGCCCTGGATTTAACTTGCACGGAATTGGCGTGGGTCATGGACCGGCTCCTAAACCCGTCACCCGCAATCTGGCTGCCATGACTGAGTCACTCGCCCAGCCCTGGAGTTGAGGGTAGAGCCAGTACTGTTCCTACCAGGGCTTCTCAAACCACCTGTGATAAAGGATGGAAAGGGCCTTTTGTTTGTTTTATAAGTACCGATTAATTCTGTGACTCTACGCTGTTCACCAGGATGGGTTCACTGATCGTGCTCTTGTTATGGCATGCATGGCATGAAAGTCTAGAAACGCTTACCTGAATTTGTCTGGAATTGGTACTTTTATGAACCAGAGGGACCAGGAAAGAGATGTTTGCTCCCTGAAGAGAATCTGGGGAAAGTATTTTCAGAAGAGGCACAAGAGAACGCATGCTGGGTGCCAGGAAGATGCCCAACACAACGATTCACACTAAGTCTTTCTTTTGGGAAGGCCTCAGGGCAGTGTCCAGAGTGGATGGGTTCTGGATCGTCTCAGTGTCGCAGGAATGGGAATTCACTGCCCTCCTCTTTACTTTAAGGACTGAAGATCCCTCAGTCCTTTTGCTAAGTCTTTTGCTTAGCAGCCCTCCTTTCCCTTCTTTTTCTAGCCAAGTTTGAGTTAGTAAGGAGGCTCCGGCTTTCTTAACCAGCTAGTGCCTAGAGGAGCCAGCAGCTCACCTGAGACTTAACGGGCAGCAGCCGCAAATACCACCCACGGAAGGGAAGTCTGAAAATGACCATGGATGAACAGGAATTCTTTAGCTGTGTTCTGAGGGTCCAGCTCAGGGCAGGGCAGACATGACACCCTGTCCTTGCAGAACATCCTCCTGTACTGGTGCGGGCATGTGAGTCCCTTGGCCACTCAGAGCCAAGCACTTAAATGGGGGCCAGGTAGACATGTTCATTGAGAAGGAAAGCAGAACACGTTGGCCCTACATCACAGCCAGAGAGAGAGCTGAGGATTTAAAAACTTCCAGCTCTAATCCTGCCTCAGGCCACATTGCTCAGAGCTTATTCTGACACACCCAACAGACAGTTCTCTTTGCCGGGAAGGGAACTTGGTAGCATGTTCTGTGTGGATTGACAGCCCCATGCCAGAGGGAAAATTAACTGCTGGCTGGACTAGAGGACCTTGGGACGACTGAAGCCCAGAAACCTAAATTACAGCCATCTGGGCGGTGTTTGTTGTGGTTACTGCCGGGCTCTGTGCGTGCAGTTGTGCTGGTCCGGGACCCGGCTCTTTGTGCTGTAATCTCACATAACTTGAGCAGGCAAATACAAAATGCGTTTTTGCAGGGCAACACGCTTTCTTTTCTTCCCCCTTAGAAAGTGTGTCATAACTTGTGTAGAGTGTTCGGAATTTGATGGTGTTCTAATGAATTAAACATGTAATAAAAAACCCCACCCAAGTGTAAGTTCTTTAGCCGAGTTTTTTAAAGCCATTCCTTATGGCGGGGCACGCGTGGGGGTGGTGTTTGCCTCTCCACACCCCACCTTTAACTCCTGTGGATTCCAGTGGCATAGTTTGTTTTGTGCCTGGCGACCCAAACTGTTCTAGTGAATGCAGGTCCTTTGTCCTGTAGGACAAAAAAGAAGAAATAATTGTGCATGACAAGCCAGAGCTTTCTAATGAAAGACCTGTAATTTGGAAGAGGAGATGGGGCAATTTTGGAGGCACGCAGGCTTTTTTTAAAGATGTGGTTAGAGTAGTTCATAGAGAAACAAAATCTTCCATGATCCCTGGGTTTATGCAGCCCCCCGGGGAGCTTGTAAGACATCTCACAGGGTATGGGGACATTCTAATGAACCTTTCCTCCCTTCAGAATGCCCGTCTGGGGAGGTGGAAACAAGTGTGGGGCCTGTGGGCGGACCGTGTACCACGCGGAAGAGGTGCAGTGTGACGGCAGGAGCTTCCACCGCTGCTGCTTCCTGTGCAGTAAGTATCTCCCAGGGCGCGGTCTGGGACCCTTTCTGTGTGAGAAGCTTCAGTCTACTTACTTTAGGGAAAAACCTGTGGTTTTGTGAACAAAGATCATTTCAGAAGCACAAGTGGTTCTTGCCTCTTTAGTTCTCCTGGAGAACAGCAGGGGGCCCCAAGACACGTGGCCTTCCTGGGTTCTCATAGCCCTTAGCCTCCATTTGGCCTTGACTCACCTCATTTGTTACCACGTCTCACGTCTACCTCCCCTGCTTTGTCCCCTGAGAGTTCAGTGTCGTTTATAGTCTGGTACCTCACACAGCTCCTGGCACACGGGCGGGGGGCTTGGCTCCTGTTTCCCAGGGAACGCGTGGCTCCTCACCCAGCCTGGCTTTCTCCTTCTGGCTGAGCCCCTTTGCTTTGGAATTGACTGGCTCGTTTCTCACTGCACTATTAGTAGAAATTCAAATGTCGAGAAGCTCCATTTCCCTAGAAGCTCAAATTCTGTTCTCTGTGGTAGTGAATATTCAGAGTTATTTCTGGTTATTGACATCCTACATTTAAGGGAAAGGAATTGGGATATGAAAACCCCATAGAAGCAAGTTGGACATTACTATTCTTTCTAGATGGGAAATTATCAGAGTGTCTGACTTAGGCAGGAAATGGGACATAAAACGGTACTCCGTACTCGAAAGAGTAAATACCTGGTAGTGGAGAGACAGGGTAAGAGATAAGCCCCTTCTCTGCTGCGTGTTCCCTCCAAGTCTGCAGTTTTAAGCCAGGAGAGCAGTCTCATCAGAAAGCTCTTTGTTAATTATCTTCTGATTTGAATGACAAGATTGTCTTTTGTAAAGGGTTTGTTCTGTGAGGAAGCCACGTATACATGTAGTTATTTGCTTTCCCTGTAACACTGTACAGTGAACAGCACTGTTAAAAATAAACTTGGTTACACTAAGAAATAATCTCTGGAGAAAACGTCTCAAGTTTTCATTGTCCTTTGCCCTCTAGGCGCCAGCATTCGAGGTGTCTGGACCTTTTTATAAAGTGTAACTGCTTTGCAGAGAACTAGAAACACAACACAAAGCCACAGTAACAAAGAATAAAAGGACAGCCTATGAATGGTTGCTCGTAGCATCCATGATAGCTAACCATTTCTCAGATTTGGTTTAACCGTTCCTTCTCTTAGAGGCTACTTTTTTTTGTTGTTGTCGAGGAGTCTATTTTCCAGCAGGTTTGAATTTAAGAGTATGTGAACACAGAGGAAATACAAATACTTTAGAAATTGTTCTTAGTTTCATCTAGGTTAAGCCATGATGTTTATGGCATAATAAAGTCAGTGTTTACAAAATGTTAGGTTTTTTTACTGGTCCTTTTTACTACCTTCCTAATATTTGTCTCTGCTGACTGAAGCCTTTTAAGGAAATAACTCAGACTATTTGGAATAGGGGTGAGGACTGAGAGAAGGAGAGGTGGTTATATAATAAAATTTTCATATGCATAAGCTTGCTTTGGTTATAGATGTTTTTCAAAACAGTTTACATATGAATTTATACTTAAAATCTGTGAAGGGGTTTGCTCCTTGGCAGTGTGTGGTGGGGAACTTCGTCTTTAAGCAAAAGTACGTCAGTACTTGAGACGGTCCAGCAAGGTTCCAGTGTAGGCAATGCCATTTGGTCCTATGACCTTGGTCCAAGATAACAGAGACTCCATAACTTACCTCTATGTTCAGCCATCCGGTTAGTCGCCTTTCCTGGCCCATCCTTCGCTTTCTTTCCTCCTTTTCTTTCTCCCCCTCTTTCAAAGAAGAGGGGGGAGAGCCCTTTTTCTACTGCACAGGTACTGGAGCTCCAGCTGCCCGATTGTGCTACCAATGGGCCCCCTCACGATCTCTTTTTTTCTCCAGCTTAATTGAAGTTTTAGAAAGTGAAATAATGTCTGGAATAAACATGACACTTGGCAGTTTTATGAACTGGAGTAGGTAGAAAGGTCTCGTGGCAAGAAAGCCGTGCAGAAAGATTGCGTTCTCCTTTGGGACGGAAGGAAAGACAAATGCAGACTGGAAACCGCTTTGTCTTCAGACAGACCTCTCGCTGCGGGGGGAAGCCGGCGGCGCGCGGAGAAAGTAAATCCTTTTTGTCTGCGGGACCGGCCATGAGAACTAGCGCTGGGTACCCCAGGGGTGTTTTCGGGGCGGGGCGGCTACGGAGGCCACTCTCCGCGGGCACTCGGCGCGTTTTTGTTGTTTGTTAGGGTCCGATTTAACAGCATCCGTGGGAAGAGGCTAAAAAGACTTGCGTGTTGCGGGTTAGGGAGCGCAGTTCGTCCTGTTCCCTTTGTTAGGGTCCGCATAGCCGTCTCAGACTCCTCTCCCCGCTGCCAGAAAGGCCGATCATTCTGAGAAGCGCGAGGCTTCAGGATGTGAAAATGCTGATGCATTCCTGAAACAACGGCCATACCCGTGGAGGAAGGCAGACAGTCCTCAGATGTAGCTGACCACACCAGATGCTGCATCTCACGGCTTTGGGGAAGCCACAGAATCCACTAGGAATGCGCGCGAGCCCGTGCCTGCACCGTTTGCTGACCACGTGTCTCTGCCACCATCGTTCCCAGGGAAAAGCGTCTGGCACATCTCTAAATTCTAACTTTCTCCCTCTCAGTGGTTTGCAGGAAAAATTTAGATAGCACAACAGTGGCTATTCATGACGAAGAGATCTACTGCAAATCCTGCTACGGAAAGAAGTATGGGCCAAAGGGCTACGGCTATGGCCAGGGCGCCGGCACGCTCAACATGGACCGGGGTGAGAGGCTGGGCATCAAGCCCGAGAGGTGAGTTAGGACCATTGCTTGTTACCTGCAGAAATGAGTTGTAACAATTGATGTTGCTTGGCGAACAGGAATCTGGGAGTTCTCAGATTTTTATCTTGAAATAAATCAAGTGGCTCAGATTTTCTAGTATAAACTAGTAGCTATTCTTTGATCTCTAAACATTGACAGTTTTGGACTTAACAAAGCTCTTAGTGATGATCCAAGTGATTTCTAGTCCTGGTTGGAGAGCATTCCAAAGTGCATCCAAACAGTCACGATGTCCTCGAAGTCACGTGGTTTAAATTTACTTCCATTTCACAGCCCGTTGGAGACCAGATGGCATGAAGGCAAATGGTAGAGAAATGAGGCATGTGAGTCATGAGACGCACTTCCCCTGTGCGACTGAGCACTCAGTGAAAGTTCCTCGTCACTCCTCCTGTGTAAGAATGTTATCTCACTAACTTAAAATTTCTTAAAAATGGAACGTTTTTTCTGTTTTTGAGTCTTTGACACAGTAGTATTAAACTTTAAAGGTTTCAGTACCAAAGTAGCAAGGTGCTAAGTCTCCTAAACTTTACTTAGTATTTCCTGATCAGGCTACCTCATTTCTTCCCTGGGGATTTCCTCTTATTTCTATTTTTGACCCAATTATTCCCTCATTTCAGCTTCACATTTTTCCACATCCACTTTCTATTGAAGAGGCCAAAACTGGCTAACACTCCAATCAGATGGCCTTTTCCTGGACAAGGCCATTAACCGGGCCCTTCCTGTGCGGTTGGACACCGTGCAGCAGCAACGCATGTCAGCTCCTGCGGTCCCTGCAAGGTGGGGCTCCCCGTCATACTCAGGGACAAACTGAGACAATGGGGATGAAGTGACTTGCCTGAAGTCACACTGATAATTGATGGTAGATGATTACAGAGACTGGAACTTAACCTAGTGTAACTCCAGACCTTATGATCCTAAACACGGCGCATTGTGGCATGCCCAAAATTATTGAGTGCCTGCTGTCTGCTGAACGTTTATGTGCATTAATGTAATCCTCAGCCACTGAGTTTAGATACTTTGTCCCATTTTAGAGATAGGACGTTAAGGCTTAAGCCACAACAAGAAGTGGCAGAGCCAGGACTTGAACCCATGTCCGTGTGGCTCCCAAACCAGTGCTGCACTGTGTACTACATCGAGGCTCACCTTTCTGTTACTGGGTTTTCTCCACACTCAGCTGTGCACCAGTTGTGCAAGGGCTGACTCATTCATTGTTGCACACCATCACTCACAGGAGCCCAGCTTACTTGTCTTTACTACAATTCATTGTTCTTGTTCTGTCCTCCTTTTCCAATTCATTAGAATCCAGTCAACTCCCAAGATCTCATTTTCAAACCTTCCAAAACATACACACTTGTATACCCTCCCCCGAACAACACCAAATTCACCCATGACCCCAAAAGTCAGGTGGTGGCGGTGGCCATGGTTTTAGTCAGAGACCAGAGGACCGTCTCTTTCCTCCTGCTCCCCCATCTTCTCCAACAATTGGCGAGTCCCCTGTGCTGACCTATCTCAACTGCTGCTTCACCTCTTCCCCTTCTTAGTCTGGCCACTCGCTTACTATCCTTCAGGACCAGGTAGACTACCTTTCCCAAAAAGCCTTCTGAGTGACTGAGGCCTGGGTGCACCTGCGGTCTGGCTCCCCCTTGTGGCGCGTGGTAATTGCAACAGTCAGGGGACCAAAAGCCTTCCCAAGGCTCTAGCAGAGAGGCAGCACTGGTTGGAAAGGAACGCCGAGGCCCACCTGCGGTTTTCAGTTCAGGCCCACCAGTTTACTGATCCCCTAGCCTTTTGGAAAGTTAACGTCCAAGCCCCCATTTCTTCACCTGTATTTTGCAGTAACAATTATCCTTAACCTACAAAGTTAGAAGGCAGGATAATCTATATGAAGTTCTTGTTAATATAATCATTGACAGATTTGGAAGATAACTCATAACTGGAAGTATTGGATATCTTTGTAAACAGCTTTTAAAGGTAAGTATATATACAGCAGGTTGTGGAAACATTTTTAAAAGTATGCCTCTCTAGGGACAATTGGAGAAACCAGTACTGTGTTAATACTGTGAATTGGTATTTGTTGCTTAGAATAAAATTTCCAGTGGCCACATCAAACATGACTTAAAAAAATGCTGTGCCCTGGCCAGGGTAGCTCATTTGGTTGGAGTTACGTGCTGTAACCCAGAAGGTGGTGGGTTCAGTTCCCAGTCAGGGTGCGTACCTAGGTTGCGGGTTCAATCCGTAGTCCAGGCATGTATGATTCCCTGTCTGGGTGTGTATATAAGGCAACCAGCCAATGTTTCTCTCTCACATCAATGTTTCTGGCTCTCCCTTCCTTTCTCTCTAAAAGCGATGAAAATATAATGTCCTTGGGTGAGGATATACTTTTTTAGAACATTATATACTGTACAATTTTTTCCAGCAGGAAAAATTGATGCTTGTCACCATTTGCTAAATACTATTATCATATCATTAGCATATATTACCTGCTCATAAATACTATTATCATATCATTAGCATATATTACCTGCTCAACTAGTTTTTAAGGTTCCAGAAGGGCCTTTTGAGTCTTCTCCAAGCCCAGAATGGTGTTCTGCATAGCAGGCACACTTACACTGAATAGAAAAAAAATTAGAAAGGAAAATATAGTTTACCCAGTGACCTACAATAGTGACAAAAATACCACTCAAAAGAAAAAGTAAAGATAAATAGGTTACATAGTAATAGGCAAATTTTCTAAAGTATTTTCCCATAAAGAAAGTGGTAGAAACAGTTTCCCCTATGTAAGCCATATTGGGGAATTAATTTGTAAAACATGCTTAATTTTCTTAATTATAGACTACTTAAGTCAACTGACTATATGCAAAAACTGCTTAAGTTAACTGATTTTTCAGTGTCACGTAAAGTAAAAAGCTAGATGTGATTCTAGTGGTACTAGTAGGACTCTGGGTCAAGAATATGTGTTAGGATGGGATTTCACGGAGCATAGCATAATGGTTTTTGTGGGGAGGCTAGCCCTGGGGAATAAGTGAAATCTGATGAAATTAGCCTTGAAAAAACAGATATTTATGTTTGAGTCTTTTTGCAACAAAAATGGACCGATAAGTAGGTTAAAGTAGTAACTCTGGCCAGCACCTGAGGTCATTCTCCTTTCTCCTTCGCCCTCTGCTGGCCTGGCAAGGCCACCAGCCACGGCACGGTACAGCAGGAAGTCCCAGAGTCCCCCTGTGCCTGCCCTTATGGACTTACAAGGGCCCTCTGGAAAACCTTACATACTTTTTCTTTCCTTTCCACTAGTGTTCAACCACACAGGCCTACAACAAATCCAAACACTTCTAAGTTCGCTCAGAAATACGGAGGTGCTGAGAAGTGCTCCAGATGCGGAGACTCCGTGTATGCTGCCGAGAAGATCATCGGGGCAGGAAAGGTAGGGTGGTGTTTGGCAGCGATGACAGTGAGTGACCGCTCCCCACTCTTGGTCTCCCCGTAACCCTCCACATCCCACTCAGGCACTCTGTTTTATAAGTCAGTGCCTTGGATTAAACTTTTTCTTAATTGCACTTCCATCTCAATGATTAGTTTTTTGAAGTGCCATCCTTTATTTGACAGAAGGTGGTTAACTACAAAGGCTGGGCTGTTCCCAAGTCTGGACCCTGCAGGTCGTTCGGTGTAGTGGAAGAAAAGCCGTGAACCGCAGTCAGGACACCTGCCGCGATTCTGGTGTGTGCATTTAGAGGTTACTTAGTCACTTCACCCCTGAGCTTCAGGGTTCTCAGCCATAAAGAAGGCAGCGTTTAAAGGTGCACACCAGGCTTGCGACAGGGTCTCGACTGCTCTTAGCGAAGGTACCTTCCACGGCGTGGCGCCCAGCCCCTGCCTTCCATGGATGAGGTCTGAACTCAGACCAACACTGCAGACCCTGGGGAGGTGCAGGTCCAGGCTTCTGGATGGGGTTGAAGCCCGGCAGTCGGGAGCTCACTTTGGGTTGATCTTCCCACGTGTCTAACTCATACTGCAGGAAACCTGCCTCTGAAACTTAGTTGTTTGTCTCTTTCAGCCCTGGCACAAAAACTGTTTCCGATGTGCCAAGTGTGGAAAGAGTCTCGAATCCACAACTCTGACTGAGAAAGAAGGGGAAATCTATTGTAAAGGTAACATTAATTTCAGTGACGGCTATCCCTATGAATATCCCACGCTGGCTCTTTGTTGTCATCAGCACTTTAAAAAAGAACCAAAAAGTACTCTGAAAACGGGGTGGGGGTGGGGGGAACAGTGTCACTGGTTGTTTGAAAGAAGATCTAAAAGATAAAAATAAGTAAAAGATCTAGAGATACTTAGACATGACAGAAAACCGCAGAACAATTTGATTGACACAGTAAAGTTCCTGGTCACTTAAAACGCCCTTACCAATAAACATAAACACCCCAGAACGAAGTCTTCTTTCAACTTCTTGTTACATGGGACTCGTCTGGCCTGATTTTCATGCTTGTACATCTGTGGGGACCACACGCACTGTGGAACCAGAACGCTTGGGATTGGCTTTATATTTACTCCATCTTTATTAAGTTGAACTCGTTTTGGCATAGTCAGCAGTTTTTGCTTGTTTTTGTTTGTTAACTTATGGTGGGTCTTAAGCAATAAGCTCAATGGGCTTGCAGTAACTCTCCCTTTTCCTTTTTAGGATGCTATGCAAAGAACTTTGGGCCCAAGGGATTTGGCTACGGCCAAGGAGCAGGAGCCCTTGTTCATGCTCAGTAAAGGTGAAGCCCGGAACAGAGACGGCACACTGAGCATCTCTACGTAATCTAGGCTCAGATAATCTAACACTAAACTACTGTGAAATTCTACCAGCACTCACGTACTGTATGTCGCCTCGTACTTGCATTGGCTGGCTGACTAGTAGGAAGAGCGCACTGTGATCCTTTTGCTTTATCCATCAGCATTTTCAAGAACCATTTCTTTTACATTTTAAATAAAACTTCAGCTTGATTTGGGTGTTCAGTGTCTTTCAGTTCAGAAGAGCTCTTGTGATTTAAGTGAATGGAAAACCCTTTGGGTCCCTTCCTGCAGTTTATTCGTAAACAGAGTCTACCCCATTATCCAGTTGACTCACTAGGTTAATGTTTCCATTACTGCTCTTGGAAAAGATTTCCCTTTTAAGATGGTAAGTGTGCCTCAAGAGTGAGGGTTACTAAGCAACAGTCCTCAGCATGCAGACTCCTCAGAGCTGGCATTTCAGCAGTGCGGCATCTCCTCTAGCTTGGTGGTCACTCCTCTCTTTTGAAGCAGTTTCCTGAAGCATGAATGGCTCCTAGACAACCTGCACTAGGATCACATGGGAGTATTAAAAGGCAGATCCCTTGGCCCCACTTCAGCCCCAACCACAGCAGAATCAGTGGGGGCAGTAGCCCTTTCAACAAGCTCCTCGGAAAGGCGCACTGACCTGGGGTGGGCTCACTGTTAAACAAAACTTAAAGGTTCTCCTCTATACCTGAAGATCATTACAAACAGCTGCCTGCTGAGAACTATCACATCTCGGGCTTAGGGTGACCTTTCAGACTCCACCAAGCCCTGGAAACGGGAGTGCTTACCCTCATATTTCAGTTCTGCGAAGTAGCAAAGCATGTTGCATTGTCCTGGCTCATGCAGCTGGCTCAGGTAGAAGAGGAGCATTAGACTATGTTTTCGTTATTTAGAAACTTTTTGTTCTTTACCACTCACTCAACCCACTTTTATTTTCCAGGGGTAGGTCTGAAATCAGTGTTTCAGTGAAATTGAGCCAGCCTGATCTATGAACACATCTTAATCTTTTCCAAAGCCTATCTTAACATACTACCGGTATGTTGCTTATTTTGAAGAGCTAAAGGAGTTGAGTGATATATGATGTGAAAAGATAAGCAGAAACAGTGGGAAGGAGTCAGCTGAGGGTCTTACCAGGTGAAAGGATTCATGCCCATTTATGCCGTAGCCTTGAGGACTGCATAAGTTCCACTGTGGAAGAGCCTTTTCTTTAAGCAGGCTACGTTAGTTTGTTGGCAATAAAAGATAGCTTGATATGATGAGTTACGCAGTAATTCCTCTAAGTGGAAACGTTAAAACCTGACCATGAATTCTTTGACATTCCTATCAAAAGATGCAGTCTAATCCCCTTCCCTTTGAACAAAGGCTAACCTTGGAGGCATTTTTTTTTTTAATTTTTCCATCTTCAGTATTTATTTATTGTTTTAATTATTGTTGTTCATTTACAGTTGTCTGCATTTTCCCCCCACCACACCCCCGACCCCAGCCAATCCCACCTCCCTCCCTTGCTCCCACCTTCCCCCTTGGTTATGTCCATGTGTCCTTTATAGCAGCTCCTGGAAACCCCCACCCCCACTATTCCCTCTCCCTCCCCTCTGGCCAGTTAGATTGTTCTTAATTTCAATGTCTCTGGTTGTATTTTGTTTGCTGTTTTCTTTTGTTGATTATGTTCCAGTTAAAGGTGAGATCATGTGGTATTTCTCCCTCACCACCTGGCTTATTTCACTTAGCATAAGGCTCTCTAGTTCCGTCCACGCTGTTGCAAAGGGTAGAATCTCCTTTCTCTCTGCTGCGTAGAATTCCATTGTGTAAATGTACCAGTTTTTTGATCCACTCACTTCCTGATGGGCACTTAGGTTGCTTCCAGCACTTGGCTATTGTAAATTGTGCTGCTATGAACATTGGGGTGCATAGGTTCTTTTGGATTGGTGTTTCGGGGCTCTTAGGGTATAGTCCCAGCAGTGGAATTGCTGGGTCAAAAATCACATGATCATATCAATAGATGCAGAAAAAGCCTTTGATAAGGTACAGCACCCATTTATAAAAACACTTAGCAAAATGGGAATAGAGGGAGCATTCCTCAACATTATGAAGGCCATATACGAGAGACCTACAGCCAACATCATACTCAATGGGCAAAAACTTAGAGCTTTCCCACTAAAATCAGGAACAAGACAAGGATGCCCGCTTTCACCATTCCTATTCAACATAGTATTGGAAGTCCTAGCCACAGCAATCAGACAACAAAAAGAAATAAAAGGCAACCAAATTGGAAAAGAGGAAGTAAAACTGTCATTGTTTGCAGATGACATGATAGTGTACATAGAAAATCCTATAGACTCCACCAAAAAACTACTCAACCTAATAAATGAATTTGGCAAAACAGTGGCGGCATTTTTAACTCACAAAATTTGGACAAGGCTGGGTTAAAAAAATAAAAAAGATAATACAGCTTCTGCTGCTTTTTCTTGGGATGCTCACTCTTAGAACTCAGCCATCGTGTTTTAAAGAAGCCCTGACTCCATGGGGAAGCCCAAATGCAGGTAGTACAGCCAGAGCCCCTCTGCTGAGATCTTACCCCTCAGCCTGTACCAACCAGCACAGCTGGAGTGATTCTTCAGATTACTCCACTCCCGTGTCTGAACCATCCCAGCTGACAGAAAGGGACTAAAGGGAGATACTCCTGTTGAGTCCTGACCAAATGCAGACCTGTGAACAAAAACACCATTTTCAGCCACTAAATTTGGGGGAGGGGAGTTGTTGAGGGCAGTGACAGATTACCAGAATGTTGTATGTATTATTAAACTTCCCCACAGAACCAACATTTCCCACACTTACCGTTTCCCAGGTTGTATTGGAGATGCTTGTCAATACACTACAGGAGAATATTCTAAATGAAATTGCCTAATGCCTGGTAATTCATCTGTCTGATAAAATAAACAAGTTAGATACCCATTTGTAATTTAAATTATCCTTAAATTGGAAGCCAGGGAAAAACTCTGAGACTGTAATCTTGGCTTCCAGCAGTTTTGGGAGTGGAAAAGGAAATTTGGCTTTGGGAAAACTCTTCTGGGAAAACTCATTTTCTTCGTTTGGATGTAAACTGAGAGGGTAGCACCAAAGTAATCCAAATGTGGTATTAAAATGCTGCATGGCAAATGCATATTTTTACTTTAAAAATGACACACTTTGAGTATTTTCAGCCCCTTGTGACTTGGTAGTGATGGAGGTCGGCTGGCAGAGCTCCGATTCCGAAGTGACCTTGTGACTAAGTTTAGGAAGTGCTGCAACTTTCACATTGAAGACCTTGATTGAGTCCAGTGGTTGAGAAGTCTGTTCAACTTGGAAAAAGCCTTACCTTCTCTCAGTTGCCCGCAGAAGCACTAACATCTGGAACCCTGGGAAACTTGGTCTGGACCTCTGGTTTTCAAGCTTCTTGATCTATGGACCCCCTCAACATTCTTAAATTCCTGAGGACCCCAAGGAACTTTTGTTTATGACAGTTATATCTGCCAATATTTTCCATGTTAGAAACTAAATTTAAAAAAAAGAACATATTAACTCAGACTTCCACTTACAGCCAAGTTGAAATAACAGGGACAAATGGCAGGGATGCTCAAGAGGCAACCACACGTTGATGTTTCTTCCCTCTCTCCCTCCCTTCCCCTCTCTGAAAATAATAAAAATCTTTTTTAAAAAATTACCAGCATGCAAAGAAACAGTAATACGATCCATAATCAGGGAGAAAAAATATCTATCAAAACCAAGACATGACAGAGGTGAAAATTAGCAGTAAGGATATTAAAACAGTTAAACTACTTCATATTCTCAAAAAGCAGAGATATGGAAAATGCGGTGCAAGTCAGACATTGTAGGTGCGAACTATAATGTGGGAGATGAAGTACAGCTGAATGGCATTAATGACAGCACAGAACAACTTTAAGTGAAACTCAGAAACAAAAACTATCCAAAATAAACACTGGAGAAATAGGGAATTTAAAAAATGAATTGACACCCTGACCACACAGTTTGGCTCAGTTGCTTGGGCATCAGCCCACGAAGCGAAAGGTCACTGGTTCCATTCCCCGTAGGGGGAAAAGGCCTGGGTTGCGGCCCAGCCCCTGGTGGGGGTGCATGCGAGAGGCAACCGATCAACATTTCTCACACTGATGTCTCCCCTCTCTGCCTTCCCCTTCCCCTCTCTCTAAAAGTGAGTAAAAAAATCTTTTAAAAAAATAAAAAATTGATGAGTGAGTTGTAGGTCAGTTCAAACAGCCTAATACACGTGCAACTGGAATTTCTTGAAAGAGGGAAGAAAAAAATCTTTTAGAAAGTAACTGAAAGCATTTCCAAATTTAATGAAAATTATAATCTACAAATCCAGCAACGAGGCTTTCTAATGCTTTAAATGGAAACAGTCCCTCTCTCTCAATACGAGAAACACTGCTGTCTATTGAAAGTACTTTTTGATCCAATAAATGTCTGATGAGAAATATTCTAGTAAAACTTACCTGAGCAAAACATTCACACTCTAAAGGCAAAGAGTACTCTAAGAGACATGGCTGGTTTTCTTGAGTTTGTGACTTAGCTGACCAAGATCAAGGCACATTCTCAGTGTTATACTTAGAATTACAGATTTTTCTATTTGAAAAGTAACATAAAGATATTTAATAGAAAACTCTAATACCAATAACTTGATGAAACTGAAGGTTTACTTTCTAATAAGAAGCTAAGATTTCTTATCCTGGTATGTACCATTATTTCCAATTATCTCTAAATTCTTAGACCCAGACCTCCATATCATAGGTGCAATCTGCTAATCTGGGAAGGACTTGGAGGGAGGGCGGATGTGATCCAGACAAGGAGACAATATAGAGAAGAGAACTACCTACTTAGAATAAAACTGATGGCTTGCTGTACAATCTGCTTTATTTTATATACTTGTTCAAAATACCATTGCTTGAGCTATAGGTAGCTCTGGAGGCATCAATGTTCAATATTATAAAGTAAGATGAGCCCTGGCTGGTGTGGCTTAGTGGACTGAGCACCAAAGGGTTGCTGGTTTAATTCCCAGTCAGGGCACATGCCGGGGTTGTGGGCCAGGTCCCCAGTAGGGGTGTGAAAGAGGCACCACACATTGATGTTTCTCTCCTCTCTCTCCTTCCCTTCCCCTCTCTCTAAAAATAAACAAATAAAATCTTTTAAAAAATTAGTAAGATGACTGTTAGTCCAATATGAAAATATTTAGTACACGGGGTTCTCACAATTATACCATGAACAACCATGCAAACAACAGGAAAGGGTTCCTTCATAATTTTTACATTTAAAAGTTTCTCCAATAAAGCTTTCTTTGTCATGCATAGCTTCTCAAGTAATACCAGTGTTGGTAGGTTTCATTTTCCAATATTTTACAAGTATCTTTAAAACTTGGAGATTCATACAGTCCCAGAAGAACCTAATTAACTCCATAGAATCAAAGATTCTTACAGAAAACTTTATTCTTTATTAAAAAATAATAATTACACACATACACACAAATACACAAAAGTCGTGGATTTTGTTTAGAATACCACCATCACCTTTTACTTCTGCCAGTTTCTAGAGACGTGCCGCTTGAACGCTAGGCAACTCAGATAGAGAGCATAGTCATCTTTTCATGTCACAGCTACCACCACCAGCGCCTCACAACTTCCTGAAGTGAATCGAATGAAATAACAAGCAAGCACACTCTTAAGAGTCAATATTTATTCTGATTAATATTTTACAAAATTTTGACAGATTTAATTTATGTAAGGAGATCTAATTTATTAAACACTTTACAGGTTTTTCTTTCCACAGAGTAACACGGTAAGTAGCAAAATAATACTTGGCACAGTTATAAATAGAGAAAATATAAAATAAAAATACCCATAGCTTAAGTATAATGATGCTGTTTTACACCAATTGATATTTTGAACAAATTCCTGGAAACAACACAAATATGAAGAAAATGAAACTCCAAAGAAAAAACTCATGTTCCGAGCTGAGAAATAAGTTCCTGTTTGCTACCTGCATCCGATTAAGCTGATGCGAACTATTTCCCGAAGGGTCGCCGTCACACACAACTTTGGAACTGGGTTGAGCTGGCTCCACACGGAAGACCTACAGAATAATCACACAGAGGGGACGCCGCTGCACAGCTGGCTCCTGCCCAGCTGACCATTTCTGAGTTACGTGTTTCACTGGTACTATGAGATGGTTAGCACGGAAGCATTAACATTGCTAATGTTTTCCATGTAATTATACATCATTCCCCCCCCCACCTTTTTAACTGAAAGACATCTCTTTTGCACTGAAAGGAATATTGTACCACAAAGAAAGAACATCGTAACACACTCATCCAAACTAGAAAACCACCACAGTACTGGACTGTTAATAAAAATGTATTCAATAAAAATTGCAACCGAGTCTTCATGTGAAGTGGCTCAAAATATAAAAAATTAAAACAAATTCTAGGCTTTTATAAATAATTGTGAGTTTAAAAATTATCTAAAATCTGCCCCAATTAGTAGTCAAAACTAGCAGAGACATTTGTAAAGGTGACCAGTTTTTCACACTCTGACAAAATGGCACAATGCTATTGCCGCCCCATGCCCATCTCTTCCCTTTTCAAAAATAAAGTACGTATGCCGATTTTCTAATATCAACACACTCACATATACTAATCTTTTTGATGTGTGACTTATGGCCAAAGAAACTCCTATATAAAAATGGTACTTGGAAACACTGAACATCAACTATATACACTTTCACTGCTCCTCTTCACTAAGGCAAGGGGCGGCTATACCACTAGATTGCTTTAATACCTGTAGTCTGCATTTTACAGGGAATACTAATTTACCAAGCATCAGACATGCAGTGGACTTGCAGGATATAATGCCTATTAACAGCAATATTGAACATCACTAGAAGCTCATTAGTCATCTCCCTTTTCTTCTGGTTGGCTAAAATGAAATGAGCAGCTTTGCACACTAACACAGACACGAAGAGAAAACTATCTGATAAATTATGTATGTACAGATACACAATCTTTACACTGGCCCAGGGCCTGTCATCAATCTGACCGCCCTTCTCCCGCCCTCCCCAGCCCGCCCCCTCTCACAGGTGTCCCACAGGTTGCTCGAACCACAGTTTGCTACCGCACTTATGAGGACTAAACCGAGCCTCACTCTGTAAACAGTATTTATGGAAGCAGTGAGTAAATAGTTCACCATGAGTATGAAAATGCTCAACAAAAACTGATCAGTGCATCGCGTGTAACAATAAAATCTTTTTGAAATTGTTTCAGACGGCATTAACAAATTTCATAACATTCAGTATTGAGAAAATTAAAATAAACTTGGGGATTAAGTTCTTTCTGATAGGTCATGTTTTTAAAACCAGAACAGACCATTAGCTTTTCTTTTATTCAGATGTGCTATATACAGAGATCATGCTCCATCTTTAGCAAAACTCCATCATTTTGTCTATAATTCATTTCGCTGCTCAGAATTTAAAAAGTATATTCATTTATCTCTATTACTGAGAATTTTGCATTAACTAATTTCTTCTACCTTTCTTGAAAATACCTTAACTCTTAAAAATTAGACTGTTTTGCACATCAAATTAAATTCTAATTTATGCTTTCCTGGATAGTATGTGCTAGTATACATTCTATGAGGTGTATCATGCACTTAGTAGGGCTTTGAAGCTTGAACAAAATAGCATGACTTACTATCCCCATGCAAAAGTTTTATTATCAGACCATAAAACCTCATAGCAAGGTTACTACAAATTATTTCACTGAACCGGAAATATATCAGGACCGCAACAGCTGACAGCAATGAAATATTAGCACTTTTTTTTTTTGGTGAACATTATTTTCTTGTGCCTTTGAAGACACATTACAGAGGATCCCTAATAAAACCACATCATTTTCATCACAGTATTTACATGTACAGCCTAAAATATACATACTACTAGTCTGAACCAATTTAAGACAACTTCCATGGAATTAAATGCAATACAATTATTACATTGTACCATAAAGTTTTGCTGTACACCATAAATTTAGTTTTAGCCAAGACTCAGATATTTCTGATTAGTATCTGTCAGCAGAGTAAGTTCACTCTTTTCTTGTGAAAAATGTTATGAGAACAAAACCAATGAGCTGAGTTTGTTGTGAATTCCCACATAAGAACCATTAAAATTCTTTTCAAAGCCTTTACTCTTCCCAGCAGTGGCAGTGGTGTGTTCTGTCCATGTTTAGTTTTGTTAACAGAAACGTTGAAAGAAAGACTGAATTTCACTGTGAGCCCTACATACAGCATGCTATTGTTCGAAGGATGTGGATTCGAGTGTGAGAGAGACGGACAGATACAATTTCCAGGCACCACTTACAGTAGGCTTCATACGACAAAGACACCGCTACACGAGCTGGTACCCAGATCCTGATATTTGGTCATATTCTATTGTGTACTGCCTGGTCCAGTCCACAATAACAGGACGAAAGAGGCCACAGCATCGAAATTCAAAGAAGTCTATAATATTCCTTATACATCCATGGCTAAAAAAAAAATACCCAAGAAAGAAAAAGAAAAAGTCTGTTAGTACAGTAATTTAATATGTGAGTTTCCATATAATTTTGGTGGTAAATGCATCTTTTTCTAAACTTAACAACTCAGGTTACTGGCCAGAAAGAGCCTGTTTATAACTGTAAGATACATATGCAGCACACATGGTTCTTCACAGTTCAGCCAACCCTGGTTTTTCCTTTCTCTTTTGCTAATTTAAGGGGTTACACAATTACATTTTAAAGGTATTCAAAAATTTGTATCTCATTCTTGTGTCATGTAACTTTTTATAAAAGCTTTCCTCGACTGGTGGCTCTTTGGCAAGGAGACAAATTACATTCAAAATTAAGTAAAAGACAAAATAACTGCAAACTGCATGAATTTGGCAGTGTATCTAAGACAACGATAAAAAAGGAAATGTCCAGGATAAGTTCAGGTAGTTTTGAAACTTCATGCTTCAGAAAAGCAGTCTGTTCCACATCTTCTGTAACTACTGTGCCTGTGGGAGAATTCTCAAAACTGTCCTGCTGACTCTTATTTTTGCTAACAGTTAAAGGCTTGCTTGCTTTCTAACAGCATGCAATAATTAGTAGTACTGTAAAATCTTGAAGGTGGTGAGTAAAACTTTTAAATATTTTATATAATTAAGAAACTACTGTTTCTTGGCATCAAACTGAACTCCATTTTTAAAAATGTACATACAGAGAATAGGACGTCTCTTCAATAAATGGGGTTGGGAAGACTGTATAGCCACACGCAAAAGGATGAAACTGGACCATCTTATACCATACACAAAAATGAATTAAAGACTTGAATGTACGACCTAAAGCCATAAAACTCCTAAAAGCAAACACAGGTAGCAAGCTAGACATCAGTCTTGGAGATGCTTTTTCGCATCTGACACCAAAAGCAAAAGCCACAAAAGCAAAAATAAACACGTGGGAATGAATTAAACTAAAGCGCTTCTGCACGGTAAAGAAAATCATCACCAAAAGGCAACCTACCAAAGGGGAGAACGTACCTGCAAATCATTTACCTGATAAGGTATTCTTATCAAAAATACAGTATAAAGAAATCACACAGCTCAATAGGAAAAAAAAAACAATCCCATTAAAAAATGCACAGAAGATCTGAACAGACATTTTTCCAAAGACATACAAATGGCCAAAAGGTGCATGCCATGAAAAGATGTTCCACATCAGTGATCATCAGAGAAATGCAAATCAAAACCACAATGCAGTCACTATGATCAAAAAAGACTAGCAATAACAAGTGTTGGTGAGGAAGTGGTGAAAAGGGAAGCCTGTGCACTGTTGCTGAGAATGTAAATTAGTGCAGCCACCGTGGAAAACAGTATGGAGATTCTTCAAAACTTTTAAACTAAAACTATCATATGACCAAGCAATTCCACTTCTGGGTATTTATCCAAAGAAACAAAACCACTAACTTGCATGTTCACTGCAGCACTCTTTCCAAGAGCCAAGATAGGGAAACAAGCTAGGTGTCCACCGAGGGAGGACTGGGTAAGGAAAATGTAGTCCACACAGAGAAAAACAACGGCCACATGCAGTCACTTGGATGTGACTGACAAACAAACAAACAAACAAACAAACAAAACCCCAGCTCACAGACACAGAACATACTGGCGGCTGCCAGAAGCAAGGGGTGGGTGAAGTGTGTGCAGAGAATCAGAAGGTACAAGCTCCCAGTTAGTAAAATGAGTGAGCCCCGGGCACACACGCACACCATGACCACAGGTAACGACACTGCTGCATATTTGAAAGTTGCTAAAAGCATAGATCTTAAAGGTTCTCATCACAAAATTTCTTTAAACTATGTATGTTGACAGACATTAACTAGACTCACATGGTCATCACTTTGCAATGTATGCAAATGCCGAATTATTACATTGTACACCTGAAACTAATATCAGATTATATCTCAATTATATATACAGTAGGCACGTGGGAACTGTTATGTCATTCAGAGGGTAAATAAAATGAGTAACCTGTACTGAAAAGGAGCTGCCCTAGAGCTTGGGAAATTTCCCTAAATATGAATTTCAACTGACTGTATTTTTAAAAATCTTATTTCACTGCTGTGGATACATTCATTTTTTAATGAAAATTTATAAACTGATGGAAAAGTTAAAGATCAAATACTCACGTTAGTAGGTCAATAAAGTTTGAACTGTGCAGTTAAGAAAAAAAGAGTATCGGAAATCTATAAAGAGTTAATGTGATGAATTCTAAAATTACAAGACACTAACCAACGCCACATCAGGCAGACTTCAGCAGGATTTATAAGCTATTTTACATACTGCTAAGTAAAAGAAATATTTCCTGCTTAACATCCTGTTGCCATACCTAAAGAAAACACTTCTTGTTGATGTATTCACTAGATTAATTGCCACATTTCGATAAGTAAGAAAATTTGTACACCACGGGAAAATACTAAATGGATGAATATGTACGTACTTGAATGGGCTTTCAATAGATGTTGTTGTGACTTTAAAGTGCTTGTATCTTCTGGCATTCATTCTTTCATTTGTGGTAATACCTAGACATGATATCTAAGAGATAAGGGAAAGCAAATTATTAACTCTCTGAATATTTACTGTGAGTAAGTTAATTCTCAAGAAGACCAGAATGCAGAAAGAAATAATGAAGTCTGTTTTTGGTTGTCCATCAGCAGCTAGTTAAATGGGGAAAATATTTTAAAACAGGTTACTTGGCATTGAGATGGACACTATGTACACAGCCCCTTTAAGAATGAGCTTTTTAAAAAATCCTGATTTTAATAAAGACAAATATTGACATTTGTGGGTAATAAAACATTACTATGAAAACAAACACAAAATTAATGGCATCAATCTAAGCTCACAAATACATCCAAATGGATATATCTGAATCAGGAAAACCAGAAAGAAATAAAAAGTTCTGTTAGAAGTTTTAAAATAAGAAGAGGGAGGAGAGTAAGAAGGAAAGAAAAATAGAAAGGAAAAGTAAATTAAAACTTTATTCCCTGAAATGTAAGAGTGGGTGGAAAGAGAATACATTATTGTCTTTAAGCACAGAGTGAATTTTTAAGTTTTCACTTAGCACACTGAAGAACAATTAGTACACTAAAGCACTTGCACATACCTGGTACATCTGACACATGAGCAATACCGCAACCCACATGAAATGAAAAACACTGTTCAGAAACATCCAAAACATCCAAGGTGAACATGTGGCGATCTGAGTAATGTATGTCCAAAACCCATCCTTGGTGTAAGTGGTCTCGCAGTGGAGGCCCCAGTCTGAAATCAGAAGAGAAGGGCTCACATTTGCTTAGCAGTCATCCAGGCACCTGTGCAGACCTCTGTGGTAGGCACCACTTAAAAAACATGACCCGAGAGTCCAGCTTTAATTAATGACTTTCAATGCACATTTTTTAATATGTAAGTGAAAAAACAGCAAATCAAAAATGGAAAGAGAAGCAGCTAACCTTTAAAAAGAACTACTGTAACAATATACAGTTGTTATTTGATGGGTACTGCAAACATTATTTGAGGACATAACCTCCTTTTTTTATTAGAGCAATAACAGAGACTATTCTTAATATCTGTGGGAGTAGGAGGACCAGGAAATCATCCACCTAACACTTACGTTTTAAGCTGGGATCTAACAGATTTTTATGCCAAGTACCACCAAAACCTGAGGCATAGTAACTAATATCTTTTTTTTTTAATTACTTTATTGTTGTTCAATTACAGTTTGAATTTTCCCCCCACCACTCTCCCCCCACCCCAGTCAATCCCACCCCCCTCTCCAGCTCCCACCCTCCCCCTTGGTTATGTCCACTAATATCTTTATTTAAACTCCAAATTATGTTCTCAATGCAATAAAAAGCCACGATTTCCTCTAAGATACTAAACTTTATATGATCAAGTGAAAGACAACTTATTCTTAAAAGAGTAACTTCTAATACCTTTTAATCTTCTCTAGCAGGCAATAACTATACCTTACTTTTCAAAATATTTCAAGTTCTCTGCAAACTTCAATGATCTTTTCTCAACTGTTTGGTAAGAAAGAGCAACTAGCACAATCATAAAATCTATAATAAACTACTAGAGTAAAGCAAGCAAGTGATGTACAAAATGTGTGTATTTGACCCAGAAGCTTTTCAAAGCCTATTAAGCCAACACCTTTTTTAGGGGGCACACATACTAAAAGGTACTTAACTGATAATTCTGTTGCTTATACTGTTATGTTGAACATGCTCACTAGTTCTACTTTTTCTTTATGCTTCATTGCAATGAGGCGCCTCAAATCATAATTTTTAGTGAGAAAATTTTTGTCATCATATTTTTTGTTACTATGGGAAGCATGACTATGCAAACATTTGTGTTTTAAGAAGAGAAAAAACTAACTGTACTCACAAGAAATACAACCGTAAATCATCCAGCAGATCATAAAAAGCAGGAAGAACAGGTAGCCCATAAAATACCTATGGTTACCTGCGCCTATGGAAGAACACAGAAGCAATTTTTTTCAGCGAAGTCAAAACAACTGGAAACACCAGGGGTGAGGAGAGATGCAGGGAGGAAGGGACTGTCATGAAAGGTGTGATACAGCTTAGACAATAATCACACACATTAATTATTTTAGAAAATGTTCTTAAAGAAAATTAATGTTTTAATTAAAGTCCTAATATAAGAATGCTTACAATTACATACAAAGGTGTGATGACTGCAATGATTATTCATTCTGGAGGCAAGAGTCCCAATGAACCAAGTCAGTCACAATTCTGAGCTTTAATACTACTGTTTGCTTTGTGATGTTTAAAATATCCCTATTAGCTTTACTTTTATAAACTTTATAATCCAACTTTTCAAGGGCCTCTCCCCAACAGAGTTACATGGTCTTTGTAATGTTTCCCTGTTGTCACCTCAGAAAACCCCCAGGGCCATCTCTCAGACCGCACCGTTCTTGAACACTAAAGTCTGCAGAGTTCTTCTGTCATTCCTCTCTGCCTCTGCACCCGGCTTTCTTTCAAATATTTTTATAGGAAAGAGTGGGCACCAGAGAAAACTGACAGAGAAATGGAATCAGGCTCTTCCCGACACTCATTTTACACCCTCCTCCTCCATGGGGTCACTGTTTTGTCAATCAGAAGATAATTAGAAGGATGAGGTGAGTGCAGGAAGGTACAAGAATGAACTTTATCTACTTCAATATTCTACTTCATTAATTACACCTAGAAAGACTTAAACAAACAATGTATTCAGAAATTACTAATAAAACTTACCTACACAATTGCCCACCCATGGGCAATGATGATCAAATTTTGCTATACAGCGGTTGCACACACCACAATGTTTGGACCTCACTGGTTTCCGTATCTGTTAATAGGTATGTTAAAAGATTATGAAAGGCACTATACCTTAGAGAGGAAAGCAGAACATTTATTTTCTCAAAATACAATTATGAAAAAATAAAGCAATATTTTTGGGAAAAGGATTACACCAAGGTTTCCAAAGGTAAAACAAAACAAATTTCAACTTCGGCAACAAAGATAAAAGGATAAGGCTACTCTAGAATACGAATTCTTATGAACGGACTAGAACCATCAATTTGCAAAAGTGATTAAAAATCAAAGCCCAATTTACTGTTTGGATAAATGGCACTACATTTAATTCCCTCAAATTTCAAAATAATAAAAACATCACTCTCTAGGCTTCTAAATGAAAACTTATTGTGATTAATGGTCATGATATTAGTTGTTCTTTAGTAAAATGGAATTGTTCATTAGTAAAAGGAAGGTCAAGCTAGAAGTGAATAAAAGCTTTTAAAATTCAAAATTATTTAATATGCGTATTTCCAAAGTTAACATATCTAGCAAAAAAAAAAATAAGCATACATATCTATTTCTCTTTCAGTGTCTCCTGAGATCTCAGATTAAGGTACACCATGAACCCTACTGTAAGGGGCATGGCCATATCTAAGAAAGTACAACATGCTTGGTAAGTTTAGGTAGTCCTTATTTTTTGTAAAACAAAATGCAAAATAAATTATTCAGCTCCTGACAGACAATAAGTAGCTCATGTTTATAATGTCTTAATGTTTTAACTTGTAAAATGTTTTACTCTATATTATTGTAAATCAGTCAAGTGAATACAAGAACTCAGTAGTAATCTTTGAAGAACTTGTAGTCCCAATGCTGGAAACATGACAAAAACTAGAGTTATTACAAACCAATGCCAGAAACACAACATCCTTCACTGGTGTTTGAAGAAAAGCACTGCTATTTAGCCAACAGTTTGCAACAAGGTTACACACTATTCTGAGGTACTAAGGAAATAACGCAAGTGGACTATGCAGTTCTTACATGTACTATTAGGACCTGTGGATCAAAGAAAAGGGCAAGTTATTCCTTACCACAGACAATGAGACTACATCTGTTCAGGAGAAAGCAGTAGGCTGTATCAAACAAATTCCACCCCCATTTCAAACCCTCTGCTACATTTCCCCTTTGGGAGTTCACCTGTCAATGAATTCTGAACTGAAGATGGACACAGGCTCCTGAATAGAGTGGTCTCCTCAGTTCACTTACAAAGTAATTATTTTTTAGTAAATTCTGATCTATGTGTGTCTTCTTAGGGACTTGTCTATCTATCAAAGTGAAGAATGCTCATATCATGGCAAATACCTCTGCTGACTTGAATCATTTTATAATATGTATACTCTTACTTCACAACACCAAATTATCTATCCAGAAGTACACAGCTTGCAATAACACATAATAAAATGTTTATGCTATGATGACAGTCTTGTTCTTGCCACTAAATATTTGTTTAACAATGAAACTATACTGAATGACTCAATAATTTGTTTGCCATGTGGCAAACACAGCAGCAATGCATGCTTGATTTTATGGGACAGACAGGTATTTCCACAGAACAGACTATAAATACATTCTATATGTTAATGCCAATCATGTAAATAACCCATTGTAAAGCAGAGAAACAAAAACCTTTTTAAAGAATGCTTGAAAACACAATCTAGTCAGCACCCTAAAGGTGCTTCCAAAAGTACAGC
>VMDR010010845.1:0-29475 GCA_007922815.1 Macrotus californicus
ATAGAATGCGCTGTTCGATGATATTTGTATTTAAAGGGTATATAAGTTGACAATAAGTAATGTATTTATAAGCATATATAAAGGATATATTTATTATATTGCACAGGATGTATTATATATTCTACTTTGTCATAAGTAATATAATCTATAGTATATTTATGAAATAATAATAAATTGTACTTATATGTTGCTATAAATATATGACATGTTATATTATACATATATAATGAATCATTATAGATATGTAAGATGAAAGTTATAGGTACTACATTAAATACATCTTATATATAACATATAAATACTATGTAGCATATTTTTGTATACTATGTATTTGAGGACTCCATAACAAATAGCGATTTTTTACATCATATCACACACTGTATGATGAAATGTCAGTTATTTATCCTGTTTGCTGTGGTCGACACATAATAATGAGCACGTAGTAAATCGCCACGGCGCGCGCTGAAAGGCGAACGCCCCCTGCCGCCCCCTGTCGCCCCCTCCGCCAGGGAAGATCCTGGACGCGCTGGACCACGAGCGCCTGGCCAGCCACACGCTGGTGCACTTCACCTCCGACAACGGGGGCTCCCTGGAGGCGCGCGAGCGTGGCGCCCACCTGGGCGGCTGGAACGGGGTCCACAAAGGTGAGGCGCCCAGAGGGTCGCGCGATGCAGCTCCTACCGCGGGGGAGGGGCGCCACTCGCAGGGCTGCGACCTCGCTGAGTGAGGGCACAGGCTGTTGGAGGTGTTTGTGAGTGACCTGCCTGAGAAAGCTGGCAAATTGGGGGGCAGTGCCCAGAGGGGAAGACAAAGATGGGGAAAGTGATAGGAGTCTCAAGGGTATAGTAAGACCAGTGTTAGTGACCCGTCTGAGCCTCACACACAGACATTGGGGCTGGTGACCCTCAGAGGTGGGGCATCCTGGGCCCTGGACACCTCCCTAGTGTGCAGCCCCGCAGAGGTCACCCAAGTGGTGACAACGGCAACTGTCTACAACCTTGCCTGGGGGCCCCTGGTGGGACAGTGCCTCCAGGTGAGGACCACCTACTCTACAGCCCTCCCTGGAATCGTCATTTGGAGTGAGTGGACGCCCACCTCCTTTTTACGTAGGGGCTCCTTCTGAGTTGCCCAGATGGCTTCATCACTGAATTATCCAACATCTAGCTCCACGGAGTCTGCTCTTGGCGTGTTGGCAAGGTGCTGCCGGCTGAAAGAATCGTTTAAACATATGTTCGGTGTCTGTGGTGCCTCTCCCACAGTCCCCACCGTGATTTAAGAGGATCGGGAAAACGTCAGGGTGGGTTTTGGGAGCTTGTGTGTTTGCTGCTTGCAACACAAAATACACGTGCACCTTGGATTAGGGAGCACGTTTTATTTTCCTTTTCGTGAGGGATCACACAGGGATGTTGGTTTGACTGCAGTCTTGGGACCTAGAGGGTTTCTCCAGTTCACGTTCCCTCACTTGGACACAGAGAGACCCTGGGTCGTGGTTTCTTTGTAATTTATGTTGTTGTAAAAAAAAAAAAAAGGTGTTCTGCAACGTTCCTGTTCACTCTGCTTCAGAAATGTTCCCCTCTCCCAGACGTCTCTCTCCTTTTTACCTTGATGAGTGTTTTTGGTCTTCACAGTGCCATTTCACTCAGGGCCGCGTTTCTGTTCCACTAGGGGCATCTTGATGTGAGACTGTTCGTGAAGGACAGATTTGTCACCTGTTTTGTGCTTAGAAAGCCCCCACGTGTCTTTCATCGAAGAAGGCAGTCTGAACACTCTTTCCGCCTCTGCACCATCTGCCTGCCTCTCTTCGCCTCCTTCCCCTACGGGGAATCGCTGGGTGAACTCCACATCATGGGCTGACTCCTCAAAGATCTCCATAACCCAGAAAGAACCTGTTCTTCTAGTCTGGCTTTGAAGGCCGTTTACTTTCCCGTCGTTTTTAGAGCTCAATGTCATTGCGATAAAGGCTGGAGATTTTCCATAGAACTCCCGTTATGACGTCCATCCTGTTTCTGGGCATTTTTCCGGAGACAGCCAAAACACCAATTGGAAAGGGTGTATTCACCGCTAGGTTTATTGGAGCATGATTTACAACAGCTGAGACGTGGAAGCAATGTGAGTGCCCATCAGCACATGAGTGGGTAGAGAAGATGTGGTGGATGCAGTCCGTGAAATATCACACAGCCACCAAGAGAATAAATAAAATTTTGCCATTGGCAACAAATCTAGATGGATCTAGAGGGTGTTATGTTCCGTGAAATAAGGCACAGAAAGACGAACACCCTAGGATTCTACTTACCTGTGGCATCTGAAGAACAAAATAGGGGAAGGAAGAAAATAGAAATAGACTCATAGATGCCGAGAACAGACGGATGGCTGGCAGGCGGAAGGGGTTGGAAGACGGTGACAAAGAAGGTGAAGAGATCAGGGAGTACAAAGTGGTCACATGACGCGGGGAATCTGGTCAATCCTGCCGGAATAACAGAGTACGGGGCCAGGTGCTCACGGCATTTACATCACGCATGAGCTGAGAAGTTTTAAACACATGTAATCCCGATGCCGTATGCCCGAAACTAATGGAACATGGCGTGTCAACTGCAATTAACACAGAAAACAAAAACCGTACAGATTTTCAGTTTTTGGGGGGATACCCATCTCCCATAACATGAAAACGTCATCACATTCCTGGGCACGTAGTAATGCACCAGGCTAGGACATCTCTTATTTTTCTTACCATTTGTCAATTTGTCGCGTGCGTGACAGAAGCTTGCGCCTAGAGTTTTCACGTCGAATGTTTTACAGTTTTTCTTTTTTAGGCGGGGGGATGATTTTTTAAATTTATTAGGGTAACATAGGTTCACAACATTATACAGGTCTTAGGCATACAACCTTAAAATATAACCTCTATCTGTTCCATTGTGTGTTCACCACGGAAATTCTAGTCTGCTCCCCTCACCATGTATTTGACACCTTTGACCCTTAGAGTTTTTATTTCTTCTGTAAATTGAATTTATCGGGGTGATATTGGTTCATAGGATCAGATAGGGTTCAAGCGTCCATTCCTACGATAGATCATCTGTGTGCTGCACTGCGTGCCCAGCACCCAGACTCAAATCATCTTCCGTCTTTCAGCTTTTCCCTTTTCAAAGGCAACGATGCCATCTCTTGATTTCTAGTCTCTCTTGTTGAGTGTAGCACAGTTAGATCAATGCAGCAGCTGAAAGGTGTGTCCAGGTTTAATTTCCAGTTCAGTGGAGATGCGGTAGATGCGGTACAGTTGGGTTCATCTCCGGCTTTTGTCTTTGCTTTTAGGTGGAAAAGGGATGGGCGGATGGGAAGGGGGCATCCGTGTCCCAGGAATATTCTGGTGGCCGACAGTCCTGGAGGCCGGAAAAGTCATCGACGAGCCGACGAGTCTCATGGACGTTTACCCGACGCTGTCTTATGTCGGTGGGGGAATACTGCCCCGGGACAGGTAGGAAACCCCTGCTCACTTCTGATCCGGGCAGATAGACTTGAGGGGCTTGTGGATGGAGCAGATAGTTTTATCTGTGTCTCTGCAGCAAATTTCTTCGTTTTCAGTGTTGTGTTAAGGCCGTCAGACACGGCTCTGCCCCGAGTTCACGGTGTAATAGGCTGTCTGTTTCTGTCTCAGGTAGTGCCTTACCTTCTTTTGCGTATCACACTTGGGCTGGTACAGGTATGGTTCTTCTCGTGGGTGGAATCTGAGCTTCAGTGTAACATCCCTCGCTCATTCTTGTCTTTCACTCCTGGATTCTTCAGCAAATATTTATGAAGTGAATTATTGAATAAAAGGAAGCACATGGCTGCGGATGTGTGGTGGAGAATGCCATATTTTTCTAGGGGGTTTAAAGTGAATAAATGCACTATATACTGTGACGGTTTGATTCTGTGTGTGTGTGTGTGTGTGTGTGTGTGTGTCGGCGGAGGGCGGGGAGGGGGTGTATATTCATTTGCAGTGGAGTTTCCCTCGAATCCAATCAGAGTAAAAAGTGCAATGTTCTGTCCATGACAGTCATTCCAACTGTCTTGTAACAAGAGACTTCCAGCCGCTCCCAGCCACTAACACTTCCAACGGCTGCCCTCTCCAATCATCTTCAAAAAAAACGTATCATCCGTCCTAATTGCTTTTTATGTCATGAAATAAGTAAAAAATGTGCGATCAGTTTCGAGCAGGTTGTCTCCTACTCCTTCTCCTCTTCACGTTCGGTGTGACTAGTGATGCCTAGAAAACGCCGTCTGCATTTTCCTTTCTCTCCAAAGAGTGATTGACGGCCGGAATCTGATGCCTCTGCTGGAGGGCAGGGCCCGCCACTCGGACCACGAGTTCCTCTTCCACTACTGCGGGATCTACCTGCACGCTGTCAGGTGGCACCAGAAAGACCGTGAGTATGCAGAGGGTAGACATGTGGGCGCGGGGTAAGGACACAGTCTTGTCTCCTTGGGCGGGGGGCGGGGGAAAGTGGCAATGTGTGCAAATAACACCGAGCCAGGATGTCTCTTTTCGTTAGGAGGCTTGTGTAAGAGGTCATTGTATTACAGATT
The DNA here is from genome assembly GCA_007922815.1 of Macrotus californicus. NCBI lineage: Eukaryota > Metazoa > Chordata > Mammalia > Chiroptera > Phyllostomidae > Macrotus > Macrotus californicus. Next base: position 4,561 of record VMDR010010845.1, read on the forward strand.
ATAGAGGGGTGTGTATATGTGTGTAACCTCGTAGGCATGAATACAGGGGCAGAGAGAGAGAGAGAGAGAGACAGAGACAGAGGACAGACAGACGGAGACTCCAAGTGTCCACAGCTAAGAACACCAAAAAAAAAATAGCAACAGAGTGAGCATTCCAACGCACCCATCGGTCACTAAATGCCTCTTCCAACTCTCTGTTCCTGTCCCAACTTCACACTGCAGGGTCCATGTCAAAAAATGTAAATTAACGATGATATGGACTGCCTTACTTCTGTGGAAGAACACTCGTTCAGAGACATTTGGGTACACTTCCAGGATTTTTGAGGAATTGGCCTTGACTCAATGTACAGGATAGGTATGGGTTTTCTCCCACGACGTCCATGATTTGTGACGTGATGCATTTTTCACGTCGCCGTGGATGAGTCTTCCACCTAAAATAAAAACAAACAAATAGGAACCTTTTCCTTTTAGGTTCGGCCTCAGTTCGGGACATGGTCAGTGAATACAAGGGAGCAGCCCCCCTCCCAAAACAAAGCCTCCCACATTTTGCTGGAGAGTTAAACAAACTCATAATATTTTCATAATAAGAATTTCAGAGGTGGGAAGCACAGGGCTGGTGTCGTGGCCAATGCCACCATCAGGGATGCAGGCTCTTTTCTATCCCTACTCAGGCATCTTTGTCATGCCTGCTTTTATTGTTGTACTTCTGACCCCATGGGCGCAAAGCGGCTGCTGTTTCTCCAGCCATCACCTCTGTACTCCTCATGGGAAGGTAGAGCACAGGAGGTAGAGGAGCCAGAAAGGTCATTTAGTCTAATTTTATTAGGAAAACATAATTTTCTGCAAGAGCCTAATGATGGATGTCTGTATATAAGCCTCATTGACCACCCACTGGAAAATTCAAATGATGTTTTCTGTCTAAAATTGACCCCTGGAAATAAAATTGATAATGGTTCATAGAGGAGAAAAGGCAGAAGGAAAGAGACATGATTTATCTTGCCAAATGACCTTTGCCAGCTTCACATCTGAAAATTGTATTTAGTCTCAGAAACATTTCCAGTTTTCCTACACCACGTCAGACCGAGGTGGCGCCGTGAGTTAGAATGTCCGTGGCTATGACAGCCATCCAGGTAGGTGGTGACTGCCTACTACTGCTCTCATGATTCTGTCCAAAGAAAAATCTTCAAGTTGGCAGTGAAATCGTGCATTGTTTTTATCGTCGAGGACATACTCTTGTGTCCGTGTAATTTTCTGCAGGAGGTTTTCAGTTATCAGCAAAGAACACTGGAGACACATGTGTTTAATGGAAAAACCGTCCTAAAGCAATAACAAACATAACAACCGCGTGGGGCTGCTTCTTGCAGGTGCAGCCGTGTGGAAAGCTCATTATGTGACTCCGAAATTTTCCTGGGACGGAGCTGGTGCCTGCCACGCGAGGGGAATGTGCTCGTGTACCGGAGAGGTCACCTACCACGACCCTCCACTGCTGTTTGACCTCTCCAGAGACCCGTCCGAAAGCCATCCTCTACACCCCGACAATGAAGCGTTATTTGACTCAGTGGTGCGGAAGATCGAGATGGCCATCAACGAGCATCGCAGCACGCTGAGCCCGGCCCCACAGCAGCTCTCCCTGTTCAACAGCATCTGGAAACCGTGGCTCCAGCCTTGCTGTGGGAGCTTCCCCTTCTGTGGGTGTGTCAAGGAAGACGACATTACGTCCAACGCCTGAGGAGGAGAACGGGGCTACTTGTTACCCAGCACCAACAGCCTATTACAGAGGTCATCAGGAGCAATTCCCAGCTGACGAGCTCTGTCCATTTGGGATGAAATGAAGTAGACAGGAGAAGAGAAGTGTTTGAAGTGCCACGTTTTTAAACGTCTGAAAAAATTTTCATTGAGGAAAGGCTTTCAGAAAGCACACGTAGAAAGCAGGGTACACAAAAATAAAGGTGTAAATGAAAGCATCGTAGAGAAACTAAAGCCTGCAGAAGACTAAGAAAATATCTCCAAGGCAGGGGCAAGAAAACAGAGGGTTTCCTACGCAATAAAAACTATTAAACTCACACGGACTGACTAACAACCCCAAGGGAAGCCAGGAGACGGTGCAATAATGTAGTCAAACTTTTGAGGAAAAACTCTCGAGCAAGAATCCCATACCTAAGTTATCCCATAAAAGCGGTGGATTTTTTCAAAGCTACGACACTCTTACTGTAAAATATCCTATTCCTTTATTGCTCTCTGCTTTCACGTAGTTTGAAACCCTGGTATTATCAGAAGCATTTAGAGAAAAATGTTTTCTCTTCCTGGCGAATGGAAGGTTTTTGATTGCTGTGCAGTTCACCAGTTCGTATCTGGTAATGCCGTGTAGTGGGAAGTCGAGTGGAGCCCAAGTGAACATGTCAGCCCTTGCTTATGGTCTGCCCTCGCCCATCCCTTTACCGATCTGTTTAAAGTGCTCCTTCCTAGATGCCGTGGAACTGTGCTTTGCATGTTTATCCATGCTGATGATCTCTGGTCTTGCTTTGTTTTTGTCCATTAACGTTTAGTGCAATTATTGAATGGGTTGGAGTTTTGTCTTCAAACCTGTTTGACTGGTCAGCCTTTTTTTTTCATCTGTTTTTGGTTCATTGATTTTTTTTTTTTTGGTGGGGGGAGTGTTTAGAGTATTCGTTTACGTGTTTGCTCTTCTTCTTTATGTTTTATTTATTTATTTGTAGAGAGAGGGAGAAAGAGATGGAGAGAAACATCAATGTGTTGGTTGCCTCTCTTGCGCCCCCTCCTGGGGACCTGGACCGCAACCCAGGCATGTGCCCTGACTGGGAATCGAACTGGTGACCCTTTGGTTTGCAAACTCTGTTTGAATGCCAGACTTGCAATGCTCATCTCTGGCTCCATAATAAATGCTTACAGAACGTCCTCTTTAAGAGGACAGAATGTATATATTCTTTGTTTCTCTCCTATTTCTGTCCCATGCATTTGACAATTTCCATATTCTTTATGCTGGTTACATTGTTGCACAAATTGATGATGCCATACCCGTATCCTGTGCCCTTCTGACGGGAACTTAGAGGAATTCGGCGAGTTTCTTTTGTGAAAAACTGCCTTCCGTGGAGCTCTTTGAAAGGAAACCTGGAGCAGACATGCAAGAGACCCGGGGCTTGCGAGTCTAACTCCTCTGACTTCTGGAATGTTTGATCAGGGCACAAGAACATTTGGCCCCAGTGAAACCCACAACTGCTTACAAAGAGCTGTTTGCAAAACCAAGAGGAAAGCAGGCTCCCGACCACAAGAAACGCTGATTACAGACGTCTTTGGAACTGGTGACCTGCAAGGAAGAAAAAGCTAAACACTAACTCAGCTCCTCCCCAATGACGGGATTTTTTTTTCTGTGCATGTGATAACTTCTCCTTTCTTTCCTCATAAAAAAAAAAAAAGGAAATAAACTCTGGCCCCTGAAATGGTCATTCTTTTTAATATCAAATACACGCTGTTGCCTCTCACTTTGGCTTTCTATGTTTAAGGTTAATAGTTTGTTGTTGTTTTTTCTTGTTTTGGGCATCATCAAGAATATCAGTCTTTCCAAAAGTGGGAGAGGAGAAAGTCCCACTGTACATCTACTACAGTAGAGATGTGTTTTTTAAAGATTTTATTTATTTATTTTTAGACAGAGGAGATGGGAGGGACAAGGAGAGAGAGAGAGAAACATCAATCGGTTGCCTCTTGTGCACCCCCTACTGGGGACCCACCCCCAAACCAGGCATGTGCCCTGAGCGGGAATCAAACCGGCGACCTTTCGCTTTGCAGGCTGGCGCTCAATCCACTGAGCCACACCAGCCAGGGCTGGTTTTTTTTTTGTGTGTGTGTGTTTTGTTTTTAACACCAAATTGATGCAAGGCAGGTATTATAACCCTCATTGTCATAAAAGAAAAATGAGTTTTAGAGCATCTACCTAATTGAAATTATATGAGGGATAACAGCAAAGAAGATTTCAATTCAGTAGCTTCTGCAATGGCTGGGTCAAAAGGCAGTTCCATTTTTAATTTTTTGAGGAAATTCCATACTGTTTTCCACAGTGGCTGTACCAGTCTACAATCCCACCAACAGTGCACTAGGGTTCCCTTTTCTCCACATCCTCTCCAACACTTGTCTGTTGATTTGTTGATGATGGCCATTTTGACCGGTGTCAGGTGGTATCTTGTGGTGGTTTTAATTTGCATCTCTCTGAGGATGAGGGATGCTGAGCATTTCATGTCCCAGTTGGCCACCTGTATGTCTTCTCCGGTGTGCTTTACTGTTCAGAATAAACACTCACATGCCTTTTGTCATTGTCATTCTGGAGAGTAGGTTGAAACATTGACATGTGGTTTTTGTGTGTTGATAAAATTCAGGTGCCGCGTGCCCCTCCCAGTTGGTTGACCTGGAGGTACCTGTGTCTTTGGTGTGATGGTCTAGGATCTGGTATCTTGGAGCTCATGGACCCACAGAGAGGCAGCTGTCATAGAATGTCCCACCCCCAAAACATTCAATGTTTTGAGCAAAGAAGGCAGCAAAGTGACAACATACACAACTGGTGGACAAGGAAATGGGTCTGGTGGCTTTTCCTGGGTGTTGGCGACCCTTTTCCTCGTGTGGAAGACACTAATCAATGCCTTTCTTCTCGTAGACCCAAATCTTTCTTTATGATGCTGGGGAGAAGCTAGCTCACCTGGTTTCATGCCCTCTTACATCCTATCCATGCGGGGCATGATGCTGAGAAGTGGTACACCCCACAGGCCCCTCCCTGATTTCCCTATCATCTGTCTTGCTGAGCATCACAGAGATGCAACCTTGGGAGAGAGAACATGTTTTGTTTCTTTAGTCGGGTGCACACATCTGCCTGAGGTGATGCCAGTGAAGGCATGAGAATGTAATAAACAGAACTGTCCTTGCTTAGAAGACTCAGTCTTATCTGCTGGCTTGATGAATCATTTTGCTTCTAGACACCGGTTAAAAAAAAGATCAGCCAGGGCAAGCGGATCCGAGGGTGTTTCGCTGAGCCCCCTTTTTTTTTTTTTAACCTGGATTTTCAGGAAGATGTGCCAGTCCAGGGTGAGGAGGACGTCATTTGCCTTTCCAAAAGGAATCTACTGGGCAAGGTGCGTGCCTGCAGACCAGTGTCCCTCCTGCGGACAGCAGCGTTAGAAGTAGGCTGCCAATTGGGTCAAGGTCACCTTTCAGGAAAGTCGAAGGTCCCCCTGGACAGCCTTCTTGGTTTGGCCTAGACATCAGGAGGCAAACGCCTGCGAACGGTGAGCTGGGGATGTGTTCTGTGTTCTGATCTCCGCCCGTTCATAACCACTGTTGTGTTTGGCTGGGCCCTTCTGGTTTTTACCGCGATGGCAAGATGCCCTTCGTAGATAAGTGCCTGGAAATTTTGTGAGCATAAAGAGCAAAATGTTCCTTATTGGCAGGACCTGGAAGGTGCTCCTGGGGCCACACCAAGAAGTCTCAGGCAGAGAGAGACAGAGAGGAAGACAGGGCTGCAGTTTTGCTTTTATTGGGCTCTGCTCCTTCTGTGTTGGTAAATGTAAAAATATAAGAGCGGTGAGGGAAGAGGGAAACCAAGGAGCCACAATGAACCCTCCTGGAAAGCAACCAAGATCTTCAGGCGTGTGGCCGGCAATGTGCGTGCGTTTGCCAGATCCCTGATAGTTTGGCAAATCAGAGCTTGACTCACCGTCAGGGCACACACACAGGAGATGTATGAGCCGACACACGTTTGCCCCTGCCTGCCTTTGTCCTTCCTGTTGTCCCAGAATTGATGGACTCTGGAATTTAAAACTTCCTTTTCTAGTGGCCAGTTTCCTGGGACTCGGTGAGTCAGCCTGAGAATTTGATTCCAAATTATTTTTTGAGTTAGTCATGACTCCCGTTTTTCCTTCCTTCCTTCTTTCCTCCTGTCCTTTCTTCCTCCCTTCTTTTTTCTTTCTTTCCTTTCATATTTCTGATTCAATATGTGTTTTTTTTTAATGTATGGTCTCCTTCCTTTTGCCCAAGATGGGTTTTTGAGAGAGGAGGTTAGTGCTATGTACCTAGCTTCATTTTAAGGTACAACTATGGCTACCAACTTGCTGACAGAAGATGGGTGTTTGTTTCCTTTCTTTTGCTGCAATGAATTTTGTTATCTTGTCCCCTGGTCATCATACCACACTCCCTCAAATGTATACGACTCTTAGCTTCCTGACATCACCACATCGTGGTCTGCCTTCGGATCAGTGGACAAAGATGGAGGGAAAGTCAAGTCATCATCGGTTTTAGGGGATCCGACTTTATTCCACGTAGACGTCCTTAGATTAAACTCTTAGGATCTACTGCTCCTTAAGACGATACTTAAGTGATCTGCACATGTAGGATTTGGGACTGAGCCCAATAACTCAAAAAAAAAAAAAAAAAAAGCCAGAAGACCCCAGGTGTTGGCACAGCACAAGCTGTCCAGCTCAGGGTTTATACCATGTCTGAGTCACAAAACCAGTTTTCAATTGTGGGAACGAGAGACAAGGATGCTAATTTCCGTGAGAGTCTCACAACGGATCCTGACTTAATCAAGGCCAAGGTAACACATTTGTTTCTTCTCAGGACGCTATATGTTCGGCCGAAGACAATAGGAAGGAACTCCAAGCACCAGAATGAGGGTCAGGTAAGGAAAACAGCAAGGCACATGGCTCATGTGTCTGCCTGGACGTTGGCGGACGATTTTGTGGCGTTTGTGGGTTCAGCTTCATAGCTAACAGGCATTTGGTGTTGAGCTTTCTTTCCGTGTTGGCCATCGATTGCCTAAATCGATATCCTGGGTTCAGCCAGTCTGTAGTAAAGAGATACGAAGAGGAAGAGAGATTTAGTTAATAGAGATACATATAAATAGCAAATTTCCAACAACCCACCCATGTTACGATAACATGCTGTGGAAAGAGGGGCTGTGGAACGCAACTCAGTCAGTTTGGGGAAGACAAAAAGCATTTCTGTAATCAACAGGTAAAGTCCTAAGTGCAGAGTTGAAGTCTTCAGAATATTAACTGTTTGCGGGGCGGGAAGGGGGGCGGACGGGGGGAGGTTTAGGAAAAGCAGAGTCTCCATTTCATGTGACTGGTTGTTATAAAGCGTGTGAGAGCAGATGGGGTCAGGGATTCCTCCCTTCCCTCTGCTAGATGGCGTGTGTGAGGTCGGGTCTAGCGTAGTGAATCAGCACAAGATCGAGGCTGAAGCAACAGCTCCAATGTCCAACGCCCATCACCTGATGTCGGGCTAGGGACCCAGTGGGAAGAAAATTATGGATTTCTTTGAGAAAACAGGACTTGAACTGAGACTGATCACCAGTGGCTAGAAGATTAAATGTGTGTCCCGATTTCTGCCTCTTTCCTTCCCAGAATTCAATTCTCTTTCACAGTCCCCTTTTCCCTTATTCTGTGCTGCCTTTTTCTTTGTTTTTCTTGTTCGTTTTTCGCCTCTTCTACTAAACGTTTTTGTTTTTGTTTTTTTTCTTTTTTCGGTGAAACTGCTTTAACCACACACATTTACATTTTCACGTGCAGGGAGTCGGGAAGACAACCAAGTGCAGAGGAACATGACCTTAAGCAGAAACTCTGACCGTAAACCACCAACATAACCACTGACACAACCTCCTAACTCTTAGTGCCTTTCACTCCAGGAAAAAATGTTTTCTCTCTGAGAAAACTGATGTTTGCAGACTTCACCTCCTAGAAGAGCAATTAGTTTACACGCGTTGCGAACCCAGGAGCACCTGCCTTTGAGCGCTAGGGGAACCCGTCAATGGCTAGGACCAACAGTGACTTGGAAAGAGAAACCTGTGACCCTTGTGTTTTCAGGGGGAGGTGTCTGGGTGTGCAGCAAACCCTGCTGCATTCAGAGAAGAGGGCGCTGCTGTGAGATAGAGCTCCCCAAACCATCCAGAACAGGGTGTTTCCAAGAAAATCCATGTTTGCTTTTCCAGAGGTGCCCGGTGTCCCTGTCTTGGGTGTGGTTTCTCTTAAATATGGCCCAGTCTCAAAAGCCAGATGATGACAAGCCTCATATTCTCCTGATAGTGGCGGGCGATCTCGGGATCGGGCACCTGGGCTGCTAAGGAAACGATATGATACGGTGTGTTGTTCAGGCTCGGATGCGGGACGCATGCCTTGAGTTGTTCTCTGTGGAAAACGAAACTCACTGGTTGGCTTTCCCGTGGGGAACGACAGACTATGAAGTGTGGCATGATCTGGACGGGAAATTAGATTTGTGTGCCCTCGCCTGTACAATCATGGAACAGTTACCTAACCTCCGTGCACCTGGGTCTTCTTATTTATCGAGGGCACAGGTGAATAGTAGGTGCCTATGCAAAGCATTGAATAGTCACCTGGCACGTCGGGAGCCTTGTAGGGTGTAGACTATTTTGATGAGTGGTGATTGTTAATATGTATTTTTAACATTTTTATTGAATTTATTGGGGTGACATTGGCTAATACAATTATGTGGGATTCAGGGGTACAATTCTATAACACATCATCTGTGTATTGGATGGTGTGTTCACCACCCCAAGTCAAGTCTTCCGTCACCATTTACCCCCCCCCTTTACCCTCTTCTCCCTTCCCTACCCTCTTTCCTCTGATAATCACCACACGGTTGTCGGTGTCTGCAAGGTTTTTGTTTTAAATGTACTTAATCCCTCCCCTTTTTCACCCCTCTGACAGCTGTCAGTCTGTTCTCTGTGAGTGTGTTTTTATTTCGTGTGTTTATTTTGTTCACTAGACTCCGCATAGGGAGCGAAACCCTATGGTATTTGTCGTTCTCGACCTGGTTCACTTCACGTGGTGTATTTTTTACCCAGCAAAATGAGTCATGTCACGTTTCAGAAAAGTGAGTCTCTGCACAACTCCGAGTTTTAAGTGAAAGAAAAATATCTGCCACTCCGCCTCTGTGCATTCGCGGATGATTTCAAATGAAAAATGCTGACGCGGTTTCTGGGATGTGTCCGCCTGTTCTGTGTGACACGCATGTGTTTAATTTCAGGGAAGTGGCACCAGGGATTAAACTGCCAGTTGCGAACTGGGCACTGCCACCACCCGCTCAGTGACGGGTTTGATTACTTCTACGGCATGCCTTTCTCTAGGTGCCAGTCGTGCTGGCCGGACCCCTCCGGGGGCGCGGAGTTAGCCCTTGGGAACAACATGTGGTTCTGTGTGCAGCTGCCAGCTGTCACTGCACTTGCCTCCACAGTAGGGAAGCTGTCTCGCTTGACAAGTGTTCCCTGGTCCCTCATCCTCTTCATGGTCACTTTCCTTTATCTCCTCGGCTACTTTTGGTGCCGCAGCTACCAGTCTGCTTTGTAGTGGGATTGCGTCCTTATGCGCCAGCAAAAGATCACCCAGCAGCCCGTGAAGGCAGAGCGGGCAGGGCTCGTGATGGTGAATGAGGCCATTTTGTTTTTAGAAAGGGAAAGCTAATTTTCTCTCACGTTCATGTGATGGCAAGACATTGAGTATTTTTTAAAAAGCAGAGCTGTGGCCCTGGCCAGGCTGCTCCGTGGGTTGCAGCGTGGTCCCATGCACCAGAACTTTGCAGGTTCGATATCCGGTCAGGGCACAGGTGTAGGTCGCAGGTTCAATCCCAGGTTGGGGCTCCTACAGGAGGCAGCTGATTAGTGTTTCTTTGTCATTAAGTATTTTTATCTCCAAAGATCCGATGTTCAAGTAAGATCACATGATGAGTATTTATGTGGACGGCGTTAGAGGGTCACCATTCAACCCAGTGAGCCAAGAACACACTTTTTGTTTTTCAGTTTATTTTTTCCCCTATGCTTTCCCTGTTGATATCTCATCAGAAATTTCCCAGCCTGTCCCTGTGCTGTGTGCCAGCCTGGTTTGCCCAGGACCCCTGTTTCCTGCGACACATTGTCAGGACTTGAAGGGGTCGAGCCCATTCCCTGTGTCCGCACGTGGCAGCCACGGCATGTGGGCAGCTGGATGAGGAGTTTCAGCCCAGGCTCGCTGTTGAGTTGTTAAAAGTGTCCATGTTTCGAAGAAACCATTTCCATGACACCCTCTCTTGTGTTCCTTGGGGGCTGTGAGTCCAGACTGAGACTGTGTGAGTTGTGGAAAAAGGTGCCACATGGAGTGGAATTTCAGTGATAATGGTGTGGCGACCCCTGAGTGCAGTAGCACTTACCATATGTCCTGGCATCTGACAGGGACCATAGTGGCTTCACCCCAAAATTGGGGACAGAATCCAGGTACTTCAGGGTCCTGGAAGCCACTCCAAAGGGCTGCCTCCAGCATGTGTACCCCACCATGGGTCATGGAGCCCTGTGTGGGTGTGTCCGAGAAAAACGTGGGTCACGTTTGCAGGAGCTGAGAACTCAAATGTGACATGGCCGGTGTTTTCGCAGGCACCGGAAACACCCATTCCTCCTCTTCTTTTCCTTCCTTCACGTCCACGTGCCTCTGCCCACAACCACGGGTTTCCTGGGGACCAGCAGGCACAGGTGACATGGGGATGACGTGCCGGGGATGGACTTCTTTGTGGGTGAGTAGAGGAGGTACATTGTCCAAACCCCTGTGTCCGGGCAGCTGAGGACACTCACAAACTGTCCCTGCTCTCAGTGCAGGCTTTGGGCATGGTCACGTGAAGCCTGAGGAAGGGTTTTCTCTCCAGGCAGTATTGCTCCCTGACATGCATGACGGGGCAGCTCCACACATAGGCCACGGGGACCAAAATCCACGCCTCACCTGGCACATTCCAAACTAGTCCTTGTCTCACCTGGCACATTCCTCGCCTCACCTGGCACATTCCAAACTAGTCTGACTCCTTCCTTATGTCTCCAAAAAAAGTGCAATCTCAAGTCAGGTCTTGGTGTTTGGTGAGAGAACACACCTTTATTTCTCGGCTTTCGAGGTACTAAGAACTGAATTTTGCGTGGGCGAGACAGCATGCACACCCTGATCAGCTCATACCACAGAGCGATAAGCATGTGTTTCTCTAAGATCCACGGACTCGTTAAGGGTGTGTTGAATGCGGGCGAACCAGCCATTGGGTTTAAAAGTCACATTTGCCAAAAATGCCGCTGACGTGCACGTAGAACCAGTTGGTCCTCTCCCACTTTGTCTCTTCTGGTTGCCCAGGCAGAATTATACTTGTTTTTACGAAGAAGAATCATCTACGTGGACATTTCTTATAGGCCGAAAAAGTTTGTTTATCCGCAGAAGCTATTCTAGTACCTCTGAGTCCTAGAACTGCCATCATGGCTGACACCGCAGGTTCCCATGTGGTCATGAACGTGGCTTTCATTCAGCAAAGCCGTGCACCTTGGATCCCTTCGTTGAATGCGTACTTCCACACGGGGTGCTTAGTTTGGGACATGCCGTGTTTCAAGAGCGACCTAGATGGATCGCCATGAACGTTCCTGAAGGAGGGGAAGCACGTCCATTGCCATCATCACACCCCTAAACAGATGAGGACATAGAAACCCAAGATACCTGGTGGCTGCACAACAGGGCAGGACCCGGCGAGCAGACTGGAAGCAGGTTGCCTGACTGTCTGATTCAGTGCCTGCGTGTGTGACACAAAGAAGGTAGAGACTCAGACAGGGGGACACAGCCAGGTGCTCCTGCAAGGCATCCCATAACGTCTCAGACACCTCTGTGTGGTCATGTCGTAGGTATCTAGGACGAGCCAGAAACTTGCGCCCATCGGCATGCTCCCTAGGTCAACGACGCCTCTCCGCCCCGACCTGGTGATGCCCCGGGGCGGTCGATCCCCAGTGGGGGTAGTTCAGGAGTTCTCAGCTACACAGTGGGTTTCTCAGAAACGAGTGGCAGGGAAGTGTGTCAAGCGTGAGGGAGAGGAATGAGCAATGGAGAGTGAGGAGGTGGGTGCTGGATGGAGCCGCCTGCACAACGTTCTCTGGTGTGGAACTGGCATGCGGGCACGGGGCGTGTCAGGGCAGCAGGAATGCTCAGTGGCACCCCCAGGCAGGTGGCATGAGACCCGGACAGTACAGAACTATCTGAGGAAGTCCCGTGTGTTTGTACCATCCGCTAAATCTCTAGGGTATTCACCACAAATGACTATGACCTGTGCAGGTACCAGGTCAGTCTGAGATGTTTCTGTTCGTCCGATCCGAGAAACTCTAGAAAATAATCAGAGAGTGGTCCAGGAAGGACGGCAAACAGCCCTCTAGGGCCGACTGCAACACAGGGTCCAGTGCAAATATCTCCCCTTTTATATTACACACTCTTTCATGACACGATGGTAAGCATGTGATTCTGTAACACACCAACATCACGCTCAAGCACACCCCAGGACATTGCAGGTGAAGTGTTCAAATGAAAACTATAAATGATTACCCCCCTATTGTTACCATACCAACCACACTCAATGAGGCCTTACTTCTGCTGTGTGTGTAGGAATGTGTGTGTGTGTGTGTGTGAGAGTGTGTATATATCTTTCTATAACGTTACGTGTAATGTGTGATATGTGTGTAATGTATGATGAGAATTTAACACTCATAGAACTAGATTTAATATGTAAACATATATATTTTAGTGGATGCTAGAAGTATGCATATTATACTTTTGACATATGTTCATATTTAGAGGAAGGTGTTAACCACAGAGAAGCGTGCTGTGTGAGGACAGACAGACACAGGGTTGTCGTGTGATGGTGGAGGAAGGGAGACACGGACACAGAGATAGACAGAGATGCTGCGAACACCTTGATGGAGGGCTTGCGGTCCCCAGGACGGCCGCAGCCTTAGGAAACAGTTGGTTTAGGAAAAACCATTGAGAATTCAATTGGGTACAAGTCTGCTTATTTTTCAGTGCTGGGTCTTTTCTTTGGAAGCGGTTTCTACCGTAGTCTGCGAAGTGTCCAATGGAGTTACGTCTGTAAAAACGATGTGGTATGCTTAATTGCAGTAGACTTTATTTCTAAACAATACTTCCCAACATCCGAGCCATCGGTGAGTCATCACGTTTTTGCTAGTGAAGGGTCTTACCTTCAAGTTATATAAAAAATGCAATATGTGTAAAGCACAAGAAAGCAATGTATAATGCACAAAGTGTGTCTGTATACTATGTATTGAAATAATGTAGACCCTTGCTCTTTGGCCAAGAACTGCAAGCTGCATAATTAATTAACCATGGACCCAAATGCAGTTATAAATGATAAAATTCAGTCTACATGCATAGTGAGTTACAATGATTTTCTACGTTGATTTTGGGGAAAGTTATGGGTGTGTGTGGCGGGGCAGGCAGGGAGTGTTTGGGAAATCTCTTTATCTCTCCGTAGACCTATGAACATAAAAGTAGTCTAAAAAGGTCTTTATAGGGCAAAAATTCTTTCCGTTGCCCATCAGTGACATGTAATCATCTAAGCCTTATTGAACATTAGATGTATTTAATCCTTGGATTCATGAAACCACTAGGGGTCACACTAATATAGCTGGCTGCGTAGCTGATCGACAATTCCTACCAAAAACAACTTTTTAAAAATACACATTTCTAACCGAAGGTATCATGTGTTGAAACGCCAACCCTAAAAAAAGCAATTGGCAACAGATTCCCTTGATTGGATCAATAAATCCGCCCCATCAGCCTTACAGGGTGGTAAATTTACAGACACTGGTCAGACGGGAGGGACCGTGCTGTGTTAATAATTTTCTGGCAGGAATAGCTGAAGGCAAACGTTCGAGAAAATCAGGCCGACAGAGCGGGAATACTGAAAGGACACCATTTGTCATCTGGACTTTTCTGGGCCTTCGTACGCTGATTCCAAGTATTTACGATGTAATTTACTCACCCACTCTGCCTATGGCTAGCGTAAATTGGGCACCTAGAATAATCCAGGGACTGAGTTGAATGTGGGGTGGAGGATGTGTGCTTTCCTTTGTCCTGATATCCTATTTGTTCCAGGTGGGAGATAGATGATAGAGATGGAGATAGAGTTAGAGACAGAGAGAGAGAGAGAGAGAGAGAAGGGGCTGTACACTCAATTGTAATCAAAGACAAATGATCACAATGAGCTTCATAGCCATCAATAGCCACTCTTTTGTTGTTCGGTATCACTTGTCTGAGGAAACCACGCATCTCCCTGAGGTGGTATCATGAAATCCAAATGTTTTAGGACATTTCGCTTTCGATGCAAGTGGGATTCGGGACTGAGTCCTCCCTTGGGTTGGGATGGACTGGCAGGTGGTAAAGACCCATAAGGTTATAAGGTTGGGTGAGTTCTGCTCCTTGGGTCAGCAGGTGGCTCCCGAAACCCAGCTGCTGGCCGAGTGAGTTTCCTTGACCCGGTGCCGACGCCACTGGGAGAGACAGGCAGCCTGAGTGACCAAGAAATCCTGTGTGCATGGGTTCACAGAGCACCTCCGGGCGCAGGGCATTGGGCGACAAACCGTTGAGCAGACCACGTTCGGTGACGGTGATGGAGAGACGGACATTTTCCAGTGGAATCTGGCAGCCTAGGCATCGGGACAGAAAGTAGGAATTTTTGATTTACGAGACTTGCTGCTGCTCCTGCCCATCTTGATTTTCCATTCCGTTGCTGTGAGTACTTTTTTCAATGACAATTTCCAGTGAATATTATTTTGTGTTAGTTTCAGGTGTACACACAGTGGTTAGACAACCATACATTTTGCAGAAGGGCTCCCCTGATATTTCCAGTCTCCACCTGGCCCCCTAAGTCATTATTACAACATTATTGACTATATTCCCTCTGTTGGACGTTGCATCCGCATGACTGTTTCATGACTGCCAATCTGTACTTGCTCATTTCTTCTCTTTCTTCACCCAGTGCCCCAGCGTATCCCTCTCCCGCAACCATCAGCCTGTTCTCTGTGTCTCTGAGTTTCTCTGTGTTCATTCAGTCAATGTTTATCACGTGATGGAAGAAATCACGTCTGTCACCTGCTCCTTCCTTGTGTTACAATGCACGTCCCTCTCACTTCCACCTCAAACATCGGCGGAGATGGAAAACAAGGGTCTTGAAATCATCTCTCAGTGGCCGTCACGTGAAATTCGTGATTCTGCCGCATGTCCTGAGATCACCCATCCACCAAACCTTCCAGTCACCTTCTAGCCTCTTGACTATTGCTAGGCCCTCTGAAGTTTCTGCCCCCGACTATTTCTAGAGAATGGGCATCCATAGTTCACCCAAAATTGAGAAGAAATAAAGATGCTTTGTATATGGTGACTGCGTGTACAGACCTACCCGTCTATATCATTCATGGGGAATAGAGCAAAGGTGCAGGACAGAGGAGAAACCTGTTTTATTACAATCTCTACAAAACTTTGAGTTTGCCTATGTTTCTCTTGTCCCCTCACAGAGCAAATAAGAAAGGGAGAGAAACATGTTGTCCCTCCACATAGCACAGGTGTGTCTGTTTTGCAGGGCAGCCCAGAGAGACTGCTTGGAGACCCCTCCCAATGGGAACACTTTGAAGAATATGCACATGGTCCCACCACAGCTGGCGGGCATGGGAACAAAATACAGGGCAGAGCCGTGTTCAGCAAATTATTCCAAAATCATGCAGACCCCTGAATGGAAGGCCAGACTTTTCATTATCATGGGGATGGTGAATCACATCGATATGGCCACTGTCACTGGATGCAGGGCCACCCTGACCCAGGATGACCTCATCCGAGATCCTTCACTTCTACAATTACATCTGCAAAAATAATTTTCCCAAACAAGATCACTTTCAACTATTCTTGGGTTGGAATGTGGACGTATGTTTTAGGAGTGACCCTGCAAGTCACTACAGCTTCCCATATTAGATATTTGCCGGGCAGCAAGTACTCAACTGGGTGTCTGTGTGTTTTAAGGCTTGGAGAAGAAACAGTAAGAGGCTGTTATTCCCGACATACCACTTGGTGTTTTAGCAAAATAAAAATCCCCTGGCTTTGCCTCGTGAATCTTCACAAGAAACAGCGAGAAATCAGCTGTTACCAGTTTGAACTGAGTCTTGGATCAATTAGCGGGAGAAGTTAAAAGGTGTTAAAGTCCCACTACCGCCTGCCAAGGCACAAGACACCTTTTACGCTTCAGAAGCAGCCAAAGAAATGTAATTTCCGAGAGAGAGCAGAGTTCCTTGTCCACGCCTACGTCAGTGGAAAGTGCAGCTGGGTGGAAAAATCTAAGAAAATGAGTAGAGAGTAATTTTCAAGATCTTATTTCCTTACAAAGAAGGCTTGCTATTTCAGAGATAAAGGAAAGTGATGCTCATTGTACTATTTTGTAATGGAAAGAATTCTAAGATTGGGAGTAAACCAGTGGAAATTGGCAGCAGAAGACTAGCAGAATCTGTAAAAGTGCCATCTTAGTACAAAATGTGGGGGCTGAAAGGCACGGATGCTGCTCTGCCCACCTTCCCAGGTCTTCTCGGCTGGGGTAATAATCAAAATAACACACACAGATTAATATTAGTTATGTAAGACATTTTGGACACAGGAGAAAATAGTGGATGGGGGATTTCTTAAATTTCAGAAATGAGCATGGGCTGATTTACAGGTAGTCAAAGAACAGAACACACTTGGCAAAAATCCCCCTAGGTGACTCAGAACAATGGGACACTGGGGGGATCTGCCTTCCAGCCCCTGCCCGAAGCCCTCTTGTTTGTCAAAATTAATTGAAACTAGGCTAAGACAGCATCCTAAGCTATGCTTCCTGAAGCAGGTTTCTCTGAATCTCTTGGGCAGGAAACAGGGAAGGGTCAAAAGTTCTTTCTGAGTGTTGTTTCTTAATAAACAGCTTACAATGAGGACCCCCAAATGCGGGTCCCTTCAGAGGCAAGTCTGAAAAGGCTCTTTGAAATCCTTCGCCTGTGGTGTTATTCTGGCCGACCCGTGCAATGCTGCAGCCCAGATGATGCACAGGGAGTCACGGTTTCAATGTCCGCACTGGATTCAATGTACAGAGAAAGATGCTGACCTAGGCATGTTCTGGCTGTTGGTGAAATTAAACAAACCCTCTCCGAGATCAGAGGGTCCTGGGTTTGCCAACCCCTGCTGTACCCCTAACTTCCGCTCTAGGAGAAGTAGGTTATCTTACACGTCAGAGAACAGATGGAACTGTTGTCGGTGGAAATCAGGCTCTTCCACGGGATTGTGAGGGAAGCATTCCAAGGACCCACATACAGGACAGCGTGGTCTGCCAGGGCTTACTTGAGTGGGAAGAGAAGCAACCCCCTGGGTGTCCAATGTCCCACCTCTGTCCTGCTGTGGGAAAGGTCCAACGGTGTCCTCAGCAAGGCCAACGCAAAAGCCAGGATGCAGAGTTTCTGCTTCATATCTGAGCCTAGTCCTTTGGAGCCCACACTGCCTGCTGAGGGGCATGGTAGCTGCTGGACCCTCGTGGCTGCTTGCTCCTGTGTAAGACAGAACGTGAATGTGTGGGGGAAGGGTGGATCACTAGAGGGAGGGAGGGCGAGTGGGAGAGAGATAGAGAGAGATAAACAGGGAGACAGAGAGAGCGAGAGAGATTCTTTGAGTTCCTGGCATTACATTAGCTTGGGTCTCCTGAGATTATATCAGCTTGGGTTTGACACAAGCCAGGTGCCTTTTCTAGGGAAGCAAACAACTTCCCAAGCTTGTATGGGGTTTGGATGGGTTTGCACACTGTAGCTAGACTGACAGGTCTCTAGGCTCAGGCCCCTGCCTCTGCACCCCCAGCAATCTGGTACCGGAGTTGGAAGGGAGGAATGTAGAGTGTTAACGCCCTTGGGAAAGCAATGCTGTGGTCCCCTGGGGTGTGAACTTGTAGCTTGCTGGTGAAGCCAACAGGCTGATGGTCCCCGGTTTACTAAGCTCGATGTCTAATTCTGTTTGCTCCCTATCCATACATATTAACAATTAGCCAGCTACCTGTGGTAACAAAACCACGTGGAAATTCCTCTCCCGTGATCAGAATTCTTCCACTTCAAGCGCTGGAAGGCGACCAGGGCTTCGGAAACAGTGGAGACAATCCAGACTGTAAACTCTTTCCTCTGATGATCATCAGCGGTGCTGTTAAAATATCCGGGGAAGTCGTTCACAGGCTGAAAACATTCCAAACAGATGGACATGCCATCATCTGCCTGGTGTCAATGACCCTTACGAAAAGTATGTGAGAGGCGTTTGACAAAGTGATGCTGAAACTATGGTTGGATCTCTCTCTCTCTCTCTCTCTCTCACACACACACACACGGAAGAGCTATGGCACGTTTTATTGGTGCCAGACCAATGGTAATCTAATCATTGTCTCTGGTTAGTGCATATCCCGGGTCCTGTGACCCGGTGGGTGAGATCTGGAATGACTTGTTTTTGCAGAGCTACGTGGCAATGTTTTTCAAGGCCACGTGGAATCACAGCCCCGCTGACTCAGTGCCAGAGGGCTCGGGTCACTCTCTGAGGTGGGAGGAGTGTGGACATTTTGTGAATGCACATTCTGTAGAACAGGCAGGGACCGGTGGGGTTCACATCAGCGTTCCCAAGCAGGAAGTAGGGAAAGTGAGGAAACCTTACAGATAGGCACACAGATAGACAGATAGATAGACAGATAGATAATTGATGGTATATAGTTGATAATAGACACATAGATAATTGATGATATATGATTAATCACAGATAGATAAAGATGATGGATAGATGATGATGAGGTAGATAGATAAATAATGATTGATGCTAGATCATCAAGGAGAGATAGATAATAGATAAATAGATAAATAATGAGTAGGTGATGGATACATGATTATAGATATGTGAGAGATGATGGCAGATGATAGAGACGTGATAGATAGATAGATATTCAGTGGATGTGACTAACAGAATTAAACATAAAATATATAAGCCACAAGAATTTGGAGATGAAGAATAAAGAGACAAGACAATGAGAGGCCAAGTCCCCATATTTCGGAAGAGTCACAAGACCCCTTACATTTGACCCTGTGCCTGAGGCTCAAAGAGAATTTTTGTATAGGGTTACCTTTCTGAATACAGTCGTATTTTATCCCTACCTGTTGTGAACCCACACCTAGTGTGGGTGACACACAATACGATATGCAGGTGAGGTTGTTATAGAAGTGTCCTCCCTAATCAATCACCCATGGACTTCATGGAACCCCTGATAGCTCCTCCTTTGATTGTAATGTTTAAGAAAAGGCACCCAACTGCCATTCTCCGAAGCATTTCTCAGTCCACTGAGATTTTTCTTCTTGGAAGTTATCATCAGTTTGGCTCCAAGAAACTCACCAAAATTCTCTACAGGTTTGAATGTTTTCTACGCTGACAACCAATATCTCCCACTCGTAAAATACTAGGCTTCGGGTTCCTGGGAAATATTTTTGCAGCTTCAAGATCATTTTTCTTTATTTACTTTCGAGACAGGGAAAGGGAGGGAGAAACATCAGTTTGTTGTCCCATGTACTGGCTGTGCCCTGTATGTATATATGGTTCTTATATGTGCCCTGACTGGGGATCGAACCTGCAACCTTGGCCTATGGGGTGCTGCTCTAAGTAACTAAGCTACCCCGCCAGGACCCCCAGCATAATTTTCAAGCCAACCTTGGGTTATCTAGCTTCAGATTAACCCCAAAGCCATAATAAGGTGGACTTTGACGTGACTACAACACCTCAGGCCCTAAAATGTATGTCTCATTCTGTTTGTACCCATCCATCTCTATGTTGATGATACACAAGGGGAAAACGGAAAACGATAGTTTCTCAGCAGTTACAGTAGCTCACACATAAGCATCGCGTCCAAGCATCCGGGAGACTTTTTCCCCAGTCTTGTTTTCTTAACACCCGAGAGAAAAGGGCAGTTTCAGACACTCACTGTGGCTTCCAATGATAGTACTCACCAGACAATAAGAAGCTTTCGAAGCGAGAGGTGGCCACATTTATTGGGATGAATTAAGAACAGCTACTGGGGAAGCACTGACTCAGAAAGCAGCCCACACAGGGTCCCCATGATGAGGAGACACAGGGGTGGCACTTATAAGAAAGGGGAAGGGACAAGGACACCCACAGGGAGGCGTGGCTGGGGGTGCAGATAACACGGCAACATGACGCCGATTCTCAATAAACAGCATGTTTCATTCTCAGTCTTGTGCTCATCCGTCCAGTCGTCACCCCGTCTGCTTTCCTGTCACCTCTGCAGGCAGCTCTTTGGGACACCAGGTGGCTTTAGGCCCTGAGCAGAGGTGACTCTGTCCTGTCTCAACATCCACTGGTTGGAGGCCCCCAACGTGCAAGGCGGCTCCTCGGGGCCGGTAGCTCTGGGTTCATATTAAAGGGGCTCCCTTTGTACAACTTTGTTTGCCGTTGGCAAACTAAAAGCAACTTTCTGAATGGACACTCTCTTGGAGAAAGCACGTCATACTTGTAGGGATGCAAACCAAGGAAATACTTTCCATGTAGGGGCTATGATATATAATGGTGCTGTTGAGTGTAATATTATAATAAAGACGAGCAATATGCATATCAATCAATGGGCGATGAGACCAATCCATTAGAATAAATATGTTCGACAACATATCATACAGCTGTGAAAAAGGATCAACCGTCTAGTTATATAATAAAACGAAAAGATGATTATTATTGAGTAAAAAAACAAGTTGTAATGAATACCTGTCATATAGTCTCCTTCGTGCCAAATTGACGTGTTACTAAATTAATTGAAACTTTATAAGCCGCAGGATATGTGTTAAATTATAGGGTTGTGAAAACATACGGGCTTTGCTTTGTTTTTTAACCTTTCACGTACCCGTGTATCTTTAACGCATTTCAACCTATTTATCTCAAATGTACCCCCCCCCAAAAAAAGACAGGTGCAGTATTTGCAAAATAAGGAAAAAGCCTCTTTCCCCTTCTCCTGTGTGTTGCTATTTTCCAAAAGCCTTAAGAACAGAGCAGCTTTCGAATTGTGTTCAAGCACACAGGTGTGTGTCCATCATGAGGCCATGTTCATGATGATGAGCTAGCTGGGCGTGTGTGTTTGTATATTTTGTATATTAGTTGACACTCTGCCACCTTCAATTCTTCTTTCAGATTAAAAAAAAAACAAAAACAATCCTCTCCAAGGAGAACGTTGGCTTCCAAGAAACTGAACTCAGTCATGTTTTGTTTTGTTTTGTTTTAAATCCTCGCTCGAGGTTATGTTTATTGCTTTTAGAGAGACAGGAAAGGGGGGAAGAGGGGGATAGAGAGAGGAACATTGATGTGAGAGAGAAACATTGATCAGTTGCCTCCCACACGTGTCCAGACTGGGAAATCGAACCCACGACCCAGGTATGTGCCTGGACTGGGAATCAAACCTGTGACCTTCTGGCGCATGGGACGACGCTCCAACCAGCTGAGCCACACTGGGCAGAGCTCAGGGAAATTTCTGCTATTCCTTGTTGAATCCTGGATTTTCCCAAATCTGGTCCAATTGCTGGCATGGAGGAATTCACCTGGCTCCAGCCAGAGGCCCATCTATCTGCAGGTTCTCTAGCCAGCAGGTTCCGGGGCAGTGGTCTGAATTTGTGTAGGGTAACAGCTGCCTCTTGGGGAACCTTTGAGCATACTGTGTCCCAGGACGATGCAGGACAGAAAGACCTCACCCTGGCGCTTTGTGTGGGGTTCACCTCGGCACAACCCACTAAGATCTGGGGTGCATTGTATGAAACTTTATTTTCAGGAAACTCCCCAAAGACCTCCCTTAGCAAGCATCCTATTCAATGCAAACCATCTGCTTGAACAGAAAGCTGACAGAAACAAGAAGAAAGTCAGACCTGTGTTTGCTGCACAAGGCAGAGCACTACTTAATTGTAAAGATGCTGACCCCCCTTTGCAGGAGCTTCGTCCTTTAGATGGAAACCAGGTGTGAGGACTGTGTGAGTGTTCATAGTTCCCGAGGGCATTTCAGAAGCTTCCTGGCCATCTCCAAGTCCTCATACCTCGTTGTAAAGTAGCATTTCAGGTCATGTTTGCTGGGCGTCACAGGACAAAGGTTTCCCTTGTAAGCATGCGAGGGCCCAGAGTGAATTTTTAGGAATAAAGTGCAGAACTACAAGTAGCAGGGGTGAGAGAAAGAAAGCCAGTTTGTAAATATGTCTACCAGCAGCCAAGAGTCGCTGGTTAGCACACTGAATCTGCCCGAAATCAGACCCAGAAAATAGGGGCAGGGGGGGGAATGTAAATGAGCGTATGTGAGAATATAATGGAAAATCATCAGTGACGAGTGAGGGGCTGCAGCTGAACCTGGGTGTGTGTGTGTGTGTGTGTTCCATCATCAAGAATGCACTGGTCCCCCCAAAAGACTATCAAAATCTGGGTGTGTGTGTGTGTGATCCATCATCAAGAATGCACTGGTCCCCCCAAAAGACTATCAAAATCTGTGTGTGTGTGTGTGTGTGTGTGTGATCCATCATCAAGAATGCACTGGTCCCCCCAAAAGAATATCAAAATCTGGGTGTGTGTGTGTGTGATCCATCATCAAGAATGCCCTGGTCCCCCCAAAAGAATATTGATTCAAAACATAATTAGGTTTGAGCAGAGGGAACGCTTTTAGGCAGGATTTATAGCTTAGTGACTCATCATACTTGTGAGCTAAGTGATATTTTGAGACAAAAAGACAGAGAGAGTGGGTGGGGGACAGAGAGAGAGAGAGAGAGTCTCAGAGTGGGTGCATTTCTTCCCCAGCTGGGCTCGCTTGTGTCACTCACGTTTCCGTAGTAACCAACTTTCCTCACATGGACTTGAAGGAGAAAATGACCACAGACAATCTTGCACACACAAGCAGTCAATGTCTTCTTTCTGGACTGTTAGTGGATTTTCTTAACACCATGTACAGAGCTGATGAGCAAGAACCATGATCAGTACATGAAATATGGTAGTTACTTTCAACATTGCCTTGCAAGGCACCCATCTCTTCTTGAGCCAAGATGAGAGATCGAGTCTTCACTTGCTCTCGCATCTCCTTTAGTGCCTTTTACTCGCTTGGAATGTACCATAAATGTCCATGAAAATAAAAATAATCTATCTCTCTATCACCCAAACCATAAGATATCTGTATATCTAGGTACATTTATCTATTTTCTATCATCACCCCATCCATCTGTCCATCTGTCCATCGGTTCAAGGACCTGTTACTTCCTGGACAACAGCTGACACCTCAGGGAAGAACCGGTCGTGTGGGACAGAACAGGTGTGGGGTACCCCTGTTTGTAAGGGTGGGGGCAGCCTCGTCACACCGTTACACTGGAGTCGCCCGGAAAGGCTTGTTGGCTCTCCGTCTGTTGACAAAACAATGCGTGATGAGTCATGACGATAGCTTACCCCCTGCTCGCTGCCCTACTCACCACTTTCCCAGGAAGAGTCCCAGTCACACGAGGAGACTCCAGGAAGCTTCTTCCTGCACACTGGCAAAGGAAACCAAAGTTTCACTGCCGTGAAGCCACCACTGTTGGAGATTGATTTTAAGCTGTTGATTAAGAAATGAGACTTCCGACCAAGATGGAGGCGTAGGTAGACACACTGTGCCTCCTCGCACAACCAAAAGAAGGACAACAACAAATTTTAAAACAAAAAACAACCAGAACTGACAGAAAATCGAACCGTATGGAAGTCCAACAACCAAGAAATTACAGAAAAAACATTCATCCAGACCAGTAGGAAGGGCGGAGAGGACTCCCGCGGCGGGGCGGTGGCTGGCGGATCCGGGAAAGGCGTGGCTGGCCAGGAGAGTTGGGGGCTGCGGACCGGGCGTCCTACTCCCTCGTGTGGATAAACTGGGAGGAGCAACTGAGGAGCGAGACAGATCCTGCAACCCAGGGTACCAGCGGGGAAATAAAGCCTCAAAGCCTCTGATTGAAATCTCCTGTGGGGGTTGAGGCGGCGGCAGCGGGAGAAACTCCCAGACTCACAGGAGAGCTCATTGGAGAGACCCACAGGGTCCTAGAGCGTACACAAGCCCTCCCACCGGGAATCAGCACCAGAGGGGCCCAGTTGGACTGTGGGTAGTGTGGAAAGTGACTGAAAACCGGCAGAGACCAGAGCAAGCGCCATTGTTCCCTCTCGGTCCCCTCCCCCACAAACAGCGTCACTATGCAGCGACGTGTCTGCCCCGCCCTGGTGAACACCTAAGGTTCTGCCCCTTACTACGTAACAGGCGTGCCAAGACAACAAAAATGGCCCAAATGAAGAAACAGATCAAAGCTCTAGAAAAAATACAACTAAGTGATGAAGAGGTAGCCAACCTGTCAGATGCACAGTTCAAAACACTGGTAATCAGGATGCTCACAGACTTGGTTGAATTTGGTCACAAATTAGATGAACAAATGAAGGCTATGATAAGGGAAATGAAGGAAAATGTACAGGGAACCACCAGGGATGGGAAGAAAAACGGGACTCAAGTCAATGGTGTGGACCAGAAGGAAGAAACATTCAACCAGAACTCAATGAAGAAACAAGGATTCAAAAAAATGAGGAGAGGCTTAGGAACCTCCAGGATGTCTTGAAATGTTTTAATATCCAAATCATAGGGGTGCCAGAAGGAGAAGAGGAAGAGAAAGAAATTGAAAACTTATTTGAACAAATAATGAAGGAGAACTTCCCCAATCTGGCAAAGAAAATAGGCTTCCAGGGAGTCCAGGAAGCTCAGAGAGTCGCAAAGAAGTTGGGCCCTCGGAGGAACACACCAAGACACTTCATAATTACACTACCCAAGATGAAAGATAAAGAGAGAATCTTAAAAGCAGCAAGAGAAAAGGAGACAGTAACCTACAAAGGAGTGCCCATCAGACTGTCAGCTGATTTCTCAAAAGAAACCTTACAAGCAAGAAGGGGCTGGCAAGAAGTATTCCAAGTCATGAAAGCCAAGGACCTACATCCAAAATTACTCTATCCAGCAAAGCTATCATTTAGAATG